>QNGE01001689.1:0-42651 GCA_008508345.1 Paragonimus westermani
TCTTGTTCGCTACTCTGTCGTTCTCATGACCTCAATGGGTATATTCGATCGAATTAAACTACATCTGCAGTACTTTCGTAAGTGAGATATTTGTGCCCTGTCGGGCGAATTGACCTACGCGTGAATAATCGGGTCAAGATGCAATTTAGTCCTGAATGTGGCACTGTTCTACTCTTGTTCGGTTCAAGACAAACTTTTTGTCATGGTTTGTTTACAGAATATGAATCCATGTATTTATGTCTATCAAAAGCTGACACATAGACATGAAATCACACAGGTGTAGTTCTGTTTTGAACAACCTAAACCGCGTTCTGGTGGACGTCAGAAGCGTATATCAACGTGTTGGTGAATATATCCAAAGAAAATTCACTAGCAAGCATCAGAAAGTGTACACTGTTAGGACTTACTAGGATTGTGAATAATGATATCCGCCCATCCAACACATGACGTTATATCAAGCTCTTCCTGTGTCCGATACCTACCAACTCACTCCCAAAAATGCCTGAATGTCAAACCGCGTAAACGATAATGACGGTAATTAGTCAACCTTGGTGATATGTTCATGCGACTATACCGGACATAAGCTGTATCCATTAGCCATTTATTTCCGAACCAGTGAGCAACTACAAAACACAAACAAATCAATCATCGGCTGAAGAAAAACACACTCTGTGTGGTGATGTTAATTAGGTCAAGCACTTTTTCTGACACCGCAACTAAATGTTCGCGGTTGTCCGACTAAATGCTGTACTGTGGGTCTGTCTTAGGAGGGGAACGAACCATCATACGGGGCAGGAAACCACAATGAGGAGAAGTTTTCTGAATTGGAAACGACGTCAAGGTTATTCTCCACACTGAAGATACCACCAAGTCAGTTCACCTATCTGGGAGGAAACCCAGAACGCAGTCAACCGAATATTTGTTTAACGTGTACTAAACTGCTTCGAACAGACTTTTTTTATCGCTTTTCACCTCACTAAACATTGAAAAGCACAACACCTGGGCCCTGTTGATAAAATATCTAAGTGTATCACTAATGGACGAAGGGTTCTAAGGAACGGTTGCTTATGTCTATTGAAGAACCCGATCTGTCTCACCCTCTGCTGCTTCACGC
This sequence comes from Paragonimus westermani, assembly GCA_008508345.1. Lineage (NCBI taxonomy): Eukaryota > Metazoa > Platyhelminthes > Trematoda > Plagiorchiida > Troglotrematidae > Paragonimus > Paragonimus westermani. The sequence goes on from QNGE01001689.1 coordinate 1,115, forward strand.
GTGTGCCCCATATTCTTAACATTAAAATTTTTGTGATCAGTCAACCATTCTTTGCAAAATAGTTTATCCTTTTATGGATGGTAAGCATGGTCATGATAATCTCCACTAGCCACGTGTAGCAAGCGTCATTGTCCCGCATGGTGTGACCACCGTGAAGCAACAAAAACGGAATTGCCACCCGCGTCACAACCAGTTAGATAGTTAAAGAATGCATAACGCTACATATGTTAGTAGAGATATCAGATGGGTAACTTTAACCTGCCTGGTAAAGAAGTACCACTCAAAAATTCAAGTGTAAATTTTGGAACTCAGTCGCTGATCAAATGCTATCTCAACAAAGTGGATAATCCCAAATTGTCCGCCCATCGTACGAAGTGATAAAGTGTACGCAGTGTTGAACGCTCATTAAAGACACCCAAGCTTTGAGATAATGCCACTGGGAAGCCAGCTTCAGTACGTCCGTGTCGCTTTCGGTTTGAAGGCCTGTGCTCTCAACCAGTTCACGTTGCTGTGTACGGTGAGAGTGAACTACATTTTCACGAATACGCCTGAGCGAGAAATGGGTGAGCTGAGTGCGGAGAAACTTGTAGGATTAGTGTTCGCGGTAGTTTCATGCTAATAATGAACAGACCCCCCCCCCCGAGAAAGAAATCTCCTCGACGCAAATATGAAGATATATGGGAGGACACTCTTACGGTTATCATATCACTCACAAATAAATTCAAGAATTGAAGAAAAGGGAGAATGCGTATACAAATTTGAAAATTTGTGATAAATGATTCAGAGGGAAAAACTCAATCAGAAGACTGTTCCAAATTCACACGGTAGACAATGGAAAGGTCGTGGACGACAGAGATGGCGACGTAGAAAATAGAGCCCCAACTTACTCTACAGCACGCATCAGACAAAAGTAAGCCTAACTTAAAGTTAGAAAGTTAGAAATAGTTCAATCTTAGTGTAATGACATCACCGATTAGGCTATCTTGATGGTTGATTCAGTGCCCTGATTATTTGCTTCATCTTTGAGCTAACATTCAACTACCGAGGATGCAGCTACGGACAAATAACAGATTGCTCGAAATTCGGGCGTTTACAATGCGATTTCTGCAGGTCATTGGTTCATCTGACGTTGTTGCCCTTGCGAACCATTTCCGGGTTCGTTAACTCCCATCAGAGCGAATACTAAAACAAACCTAGTTTTCTATGACATATCATGTGCTGTTCGTGATTAAGAACTTTTGAACAGCCCTGAGAATCATAATTGACTTGAAACCTCCCACGCAAGTAATAAGAAGACCTGGTACTGGTGGTAGTGAGCAGTTGTTATTCATGAGTTGAGATGCCGAATTTATGGATGTACAACAGTACTAAAAAAATCAGAGCCTATCATTGGCTGGTCGTATGAGCGCATGCAAAGTCACATACTGTAACCTAATTGGCGCAACACAGAACAAATGAATTGGCTAATGGCGAGAAGTATAACGTTGAGTCCGTTGGTCCAATCCTGACACGGTGTCTTTAACGCGACGTTTGGATTGGCCCCCTGTTGTGTCTTCTGCTTTGTGGAGTGTTGTGAAGGGAGTAGATTTTCACCACCAACCGTTATCGCACTGGAAACTCTCCAGGTTTGTACGATCCATCTGAGTACAGTAGAGAGCACAGTGTCGTAAACCGTTTTGCGGTACTCTGCTTTACCTTCTCTATGAGAGAAACGCAACCCGGTAACTGAGAACAAAAGTTTAGATTTTTGGCCCAAGTTGGTGTCACACCAAAAAATTTCACCTAGTGATATATTGAAACCGTCCCACCAGTCTGCTGACCAATCCAAGATCCGACCACACGTGAAAATAAATTGTCCCTATCTAACGCTAATCTGACCGCCCTGTTTCCACTAGAAACGAAACACTGTTGACAGTTTTCGACATCTTCAGTAGCTGCAAGGGATGGATACCAGTAATGAGGTTTGATTCTTGGAGCAAAGCTGGACCAACCAGCTCACTCAATTTTCATGTGCCAGATGTATTCAGACATGAGATAGTTGTTCAAAGAATTCTTGTTACTCGAAACTTGTTTGTGGGACGAGCGATTTCCGATGAACCTCATCGGTGGACACATCTGACAGCTGACTATATTAGCATAAAACCGCCACCGTTGGGACAAAGAAGGCTCACCCTGAGCTATTAATCGATTTTAATCACACCTGTCTGCGAATCATACCAAGCTTAGTTGCAACGATGACGCATCCCTGTAATGTCGAACCGGAAATCTAATGGTACACTTGGTCATTACAGAACGATCTGTTTCTAGCAACTTACACTGCGTTTGTCAAAATTGTTTGCGACTGCAACGACAGTTTTATTAATAGATTATGAAATAGGGTTTCAAAAATGGATTCGAACGGTGACTACGTGATATAGTGCACCAATCCCGCGTTAGCATACTTGATGGGCTTTGTAAATCCCCCATTACGTATTGATCACAGTTCATAAGATCAATCTGGACTAGGTATTCAAAATTTTGAAGATTCTCAGTGACCTGCACGTTGTGATTAAATATAGATCCCTCGTTTTTGTGCCAAGCGCTTGCACAGGTTATACCAAACTAACGAAATAGCTGAATGCCTCTCACTATCGCAGGCATAGACGTGCTCCCCACAATCGAATTGTTTAATTATTATTCAGAAACGTATTATTTACCAACATCAATAGTGAGTAAATTTTAACCAGTTGATAAAGGCATAAGGTAGAACCATATATCGTCTTACGGATGAAATTTGTTGCATCTCCATTTCAGTCAAACAGCTACAACACAAATGGACTCCAATAAAGCTGTTGGTACTTTCCTTCATTTCGTCTGGTTTGCTGCCTCCAAATATTTGACGTCTTCATCCATTGACTGTCGTTTGATCTTTTGGCCTCCCTATAGTAGAAATCGGAAAAGAGTCCGTATAAAACCTTAATGATTACAAATAACTGCCCTTGTCCTCAGATATGGCAAAGCTATCGTGTCTGCGTTCTTGAGTTTTCAGATACTTTCGAGAACGTTATTATGAAGAGAACGTCGTGATTTTGACATTTTTCAAACAGATTTCTCCTAAGGCCTACACAATAATTGCTGACGCTGATAGTAAGAAACAAGAAGATTCATTGGAAAATCAATTGGAAATAACATGTCGTTGTGAACTATGCTTTCCAACATTCTCGGCTGACCTTCTTCAGGAGCGTTGTGTTGAGAAAGAATCATTTTCTCCATGTCTGTGTGCATCCCAGTGAACCATGTTGTGCTTCTTTTCAGTACATTCTACAGAGCTCGAATTAAATATTGTCGTAACGGAACCGGAATTGAATAATTATTAAGCAACAGTATAAACGAATGTGGACGTGTTAGTTGCAACTATTTCACTGTGTACACATCACAAGTGATTTGGTCAAAAATCATATTTTCCAAGTCTTTATTGAGAGTTACACAAAGTGGGAGATCGATTTGCACGTCAGGCCAAGATTTTATTTATCGATGGAGCCTGAGAACAGACCGACTGTAAAACAACGCATTTATGTGTGTGCTAAATGAAATTGAATGGATAACATGGAATTTTGAGTGCCAGCAGGTGAGTATTTTCTTCAGGCAGTCAAGAATACGGGGGTCTGCATATTCCTGTCCGTATTTTTAGTCACATCCTCAAGAGCCACGACAAGTGTATTAAGTTTGGCTGCTCTTAAAAAGGTCGTTTGCGGTTGACTAGATCTCGGGTCGAACGACGTTTGTTTATTGCAGTCTATATTTGCGCTCACGTCCGGTCAGCTGGTTATCCCCGGTTAGATTAGCTGACAAACGGCATTAGTGTGGAGGCTCCTGCTAGGATTCATGAATGAAAATGTAGTCACCTGCTGTAGGTGATTACAATGTCTGTAATATTGCATGACCTACAAGAGGTGCACGAACTCCATAGAAAGCTTGTTTCATTCATTCTGATGGACTAGACATTCAACTGTTGGACACAGTGGCTGGAGAAAATATTTACCAACGAAACATTCAACAAATATAAGCTTGTAATACGATGGTAACTAAAAAGCGATCGATGATGAGCGGTTTTTAATGGTGTGCTTGTGCCGTTTAAACAGTATATTTTTAATTCTCTCGGTCTATGGGTTTCTGTCTAGTGAGCCAAAAATCGACTGATTTCTTAACCAAGTCCTCTTTAACTGATAATGAGTGAGTTCAGTGTGGCGATATTTAATGACAATGATCATGTTAAATAATTACTAGGTGATAAGCTCCTAGTCCACCGACAGTCTGGTCTGATCAACAGAAACTGACGTGTTCTATGACTTTCTCAGTCGGTGGAATAGATTTTCGTAGAGAGTTTCCAGAGTTATGACAACCACATGACACCCAGGGTTGTGTGGGTGTTTATTTCTTTGTCTAATACTGTGTAGGTATGAATGAAGATAGTCGCGACACAATACCTATTACGTTTTGTAGTATAAAATGTACAAGATTGTCGGGTAGAGATTGCTTACCACGAAAACCAGATACTATATAACAAAATTAAAGAGAACAATTAGCTTTGCCTTGCCAATGATGAACAGATAGAGGAAAGTCTTAACTTTTGTCGTCTGGTTAATGTAAGGAATACCTGCGTGCATTTGCAATTCTGTCGATTGCTTAAGTTAACCATTACCCATTCCCACACGAGCTTCTACTCTTCTCGCAATTTCAGTTGATAGAACACTTCATAAAAAGCACCGTCCACGGCTGGACAAAAATGCGGAACATAAAACAGTCTTGTTTAGCCTAGAAATTAATAGCATTTTCATCTTCGTATGGTAGTACGGAATAGTTCAGCATTCTTAAATATTGCACCGCTGGTTGCACATGTTGTTTTTCACGTCCACCTCGTCTGTTCATTTTCTCTGCTGTCGTGCTTTCGAGCCTGTACTATCCAACTACAATGCATCCCCAGACCAAATTCGTTTTTAAGTAACGCGCGGATTGCCTGATAGTATGCAAACGGAACAGAATATGTTTTCTACCAACCCCACTGCTAGGAAATACTCCCAGTTGAAATCAAACTTGGTAGGGTAACCTTAATCGTGGTAAAAACTTGTGGTTCAAACGATAAACGGTCTTAATAAGAAGAGCCAAATCACTCTTTTCGATTGAATAAAATGCTTTACAAAGCCAATTGTTGTGCCCGCACATACTGCCAGTGAACCCTTCTTAGAATTTTTTCATGTGCTCTCTCTTCAAACTTTCGACACTTTAACCAATCTGAATGGTGAGAAACGCTGGTTATTTTTACAACAGCTGTGTCGTTCATCAGGCTGAGCTCAGTAGAATTGTGATACATGCGAGAAACTAACGTGATTAGATGACAGCAACGAAGTGTCAGGCCATATACATGTTTTAATGAAAGGCAGTTTATGGAGTGATGCTCAGTGGAGAGGATATATCGTGATAGGTGGTGTTAACGAGAAGCAGGAGACCATTGTGACAAGACTGCTGATGGGATAATTCTGAATGTAAATGGATACATATTCATAAACTTGTGTAGACGCGCCTCACTTACTAACATTAGCTGGTAACATACTCGAAATAGGCGACTAGGAAAATCCATCTGCAGCACTTCACGTTGGTGGGTTGTAGGGAATGTTCCTGATGGTTGAGGGTACACACCAGGTGAAACGGTTCGACAATACAGTCGATGAGTGTTGGTTCTGAACTGAACAACAACAGATGTAAAATGCGATAAGCGTCAGCTTCAGTCAGATTTGACCAAAAAATTCATCAACAGTTCGCAGCACTGTAAATTCCAGCGTCAACATCCTTATTTTAAGTACCTGATGATGCCAGGCTGGTCATATGATCATTCCCCAAAGGGACACCACCAGTACGCAATAACTACATGCATTTGCAACCGGCCGTCGCTACCGACCATCTGTGTCAGCAACACAAGTATTTCCAAAATAATTCACTTTGCATCACTAGTTGCTTTCTTGAAAGCGTCAAAGCAGTCTGGCATTAAATGTTCAAATACCGCTGTAAGTTACCCCCTAGCAATAAAACGGAATGATACAGTAAGGTCGAGGCCACTGTCAGTCATCGACTGGATCGTTGTCAACTGGGGATTAGTGAAGGTTTCTACAGTCCAGAATGTCCTCTGCGGTACCATCCGTCTTCGAAAGAAAGTGATCACAATGAGCTAGCCAGGAACCTGCTAGTTTCAAAATGAGTTGATGATTCTACACCGCTGGATCACGTGTTAGTAACACATGTTCATCCAGGCTAGATGTAAGGCAGTAAACCTTCGTCTTTCAGTCTTCACTAGCTGCCATATTGAAAGCGTGAAGTCGGGAGTTACCAAGAGTGAATTACTGTGATGTTTTCACAGTTTTCTCATGTTGTTTTCCGGTCATGTTCAACTCGATGGTGCGTCTTGATGTTGAGCTAAATAACGAAGCCTACTTGCTCTGTCCGGCAAAGAATCTTGTTCCTGTTTGGAAAGTACGACGGAGGCCCACAAAACACGTTAACACACATCGAGCATTACCTTTTTCAGGTAGGCAGTGTAACCAGTACAGCCCCGGTGTGCCAGTCACAACCACACAACACATACCTTCAGCGTGTAGGGTACTACGTCAACCTCATCACTTGTTAACGAGAATGCATTTACATGGCAGATCTAGTCGTCTTAACTGTGCCCGTCTAGGTCAACAACAAATGACCTTTTGGTTTGGTAGAAATACACTTGTATCAATCCATCAAATTCAGTGTAGAGCAGTTTCTCAGAATCTGGCGTAGCGATTGTGTTGTTGGATGAATGCAAGCATGTCTGATGCGAAATTCACGATGATAGGCCAAGTCTTTAGACTCCCGGCCTATTAACATGCCTGTGGCAGATGAACGACACTTTCGATGTTGCTGTCTGTCAGTTGCTCTTTGCTGCATACCGAAGAGGGCTGATAGGCTGCGGTTGAAGTTTGATTCAGTTAATCCTCACCACATATTACAACATTCATAGTTGAATATTGTCTCACTTCTGAAAATAGAACCGTCAGTAAACTTACCTTCTCGATCCCAATCGTTCAACCCACATGACCACTTTACCTATCGTTAACAATAGCAAAACACGAAACATTGTAGGGAGTGCAGAGTCAAACTGCTTTATGTTGTGAAGCAACAGGGGCGAACCAAAATGGCCACGCAGCAGTTGTCAGGTCATCTACTGGCCCGCCATCATTTTAGTCGAGTACTGGGAGAGTAAAACGATTTAAAACCTGTTTCGTTCTGGATTCAAAATGACTATAATCTGGTGGACAACACTTATGGACCAAGTTGTTCTAGCAATCAAAGGGTAGTTGCAGTTTCGTCTCTGAGAATAGGAGAAGGGGTGCAGCTGTCAGCGTTCGAATGGGACGAGATTTTCGTGCTGCGTGTACTCCAGTTTAGTAGTACAGAAGCTTGAAAAGAGCTGCGGTAATCAAGAACCATTTTGAAATAGTACATTATAGCTTGTTGAGTTTGCCATTGGAAGCAAATGACTGATAGTAGGAGAGGCTGTGCGCAGCTGACAAGCAAACAACCGTTAACCGGTAGAAACAGTGGTATATGGCATACCAAGTATAGTCCGGAGCCGAAGTTCAACACTCAAACGTTAACACTACTACGAGTAGTAAATCGCCATTTCCTTATAAGAAGACCTGAAGTATACGGCTACTGAGAAAGCACAACAGTGAGCGACAAGCAATTGTGACTGAGTATCACTTCATTTTCATCGGATTAGATGATTTCAAAGTGACTGCTGGAAACAGCTTGTCTTAACATCGGCGTGACTAGCGCAAGTGGTCAGACACAGGAATACGACTGCCGTGTGTTTGTGAAATTACAGTGCGTTCAGGGGATTTCAGTTTCGTGCAAGTCTGATATCCTATAGGCAAGTCGCTTCATACTACGTATAGCCACTTACGAGGAACAGATCGATACAGTTTTAGTGTTTGAGCAGGAAACTGAAAACGGCAGAGGGTACACGAAGTAACAGAAAACAGTTAGCAGATGAGGTGACCAGATGACCTGTGATTTTCGACCGTAATCAGACTAAGTGTCTGCGGAAACAACTTTCAAGGTCAGTGCATTGTGATAACCGAATTCGGAGGAATATTGAGGGTAGAGAATTGGGGTTATTCCGTGATTATGAATGGGATAAGATCTGGAAGTTTTCATTTACTTTTAGGAATTCACACTGCCACAAAATTCAGCAAAAAATTGAGCATGTTTTTATTAACGTTACGTGGTGACGCCAGAATAAGAATGATTACGTTGCTGCCGTACGTCTTTTCTGATTGCTAAACTTACTGGAGTTGACATTGAAACATCCTGTCATAAAACCTTAATTTCACTTCAGTCTCTGTTACACGAAGTCCAACTGACTTAATCACAGTCGTTTAACGTTTTTCATGAAAATCTGACTCCCCTTTAACTGCTGCAGAGAACATATCTATAGGCTAGCCAAAATTACGCACTGTGAAAGGGGAGAAAAGTTTTGTATATTTAGGCTAGAGTGTTATACACTGCTTATTGGGAAGGTAGCCGTTCACTTCATAAGCGAGGTGATGCTTGGTGCGGAAAATTCGTCCTATATTTTAGAGTATTGCATGCTTCTCAGTATACCCAAATTAATCACCGACGCCCTCGGAAATGCCTTTCAAATAACTAATAATCAATTATGGACGACTTCTTTACCGAACACAACTCATCCTTTTAAATTTTTGTCAGCACCATCACTGCTTGAAAATCGATGGTGAAGGTATTCTGGTTGTTGATGTACAAAATTGTTCTTTAGAAAGTCCAACAGATGTGTGCTTTGGTCCACTATGCATGACACAGGATGTGCCCACACTTAAGAAAAGTAAATATGCGAACTGCCAGTTACTCAACTAAAAAACTATACTATCCTCTATACTATTTTTGTGAATACACGCCAGGTATGAAGTTATCTGAATTTCAAACAATACTCCATTATCTTGGAGGTCGACGGTGTACGATATTAGTTTGGTTCAAATAGTCTTCATCAGAGCACAAAGAAGACATATTGCGATACGTTAACATTTCATTTACTCTCATCAGTCGCAAACATAAAACATGCTAGTTATATACATCAAATAGTTAACGACACACAAGGACTAGACACACATACAAGCACACCACTTATTATGTAATCATGACCATGGCAACCCGACCGGTTGTTTCAACCACTTCTGTCCGCATAACGTCGGTTGGTAAGTTCGAATGAAAATCGCTTCACAGAAAGCTAGTAACTTCGGATTTCGGTTGCGCAACAGTATCTTGAATGAGTTTAATGGGTCAACTTGATGACCTGTTGTCATGAGGTGTTTAGCAATCGATGGCGTTGGATTTCGAGTAGTCAATGCATCAAGTCGGAGCTGGTACGTCATCTGATGTTTCAACCACTTCGGGATGTGTTCGGCGACTCGCTGTGCTAGTTGTCGGTCTGTTCTGCCTATGTAAACGTCACTGCAGCTGCAAGTGAACTGGTACACGATTGCAAAACATCTCATGACAACAGGTCATCAAGTTGACCCGGTTAACTCATTCAAGATACTGTTGCGCAACCGAAATCCGAAGTTACTAGCCTTTTGCGAAGCGATTCTCATTCGAACTTACCAACCGACGTTATGTGCACAGAAGTGGTTGAAACAACCGGTCGGGTTGCCATGGTCATGATTACATAATAATATCTGGTGTGCTTGTATGTGTGTCTAGTCCTTGTGTGTCGTTAAATATTTGTTGTATATTACTGACATGTTTTACGTTTGCGACTGATGAGAGTAAATGAAATGGTAACATGTTGCAATATATGTCTTCTTTCTGCTCTGATGAAGAAGTGGTTAAAACAACCGGTCGGGTTGCCATGGTCATGATTATATAATAAGTGGTGTGCTTGTATGTGTGTCTAGTCCCTGTTTGTCGTTAACTATTTGATGTATATAACTAGCATGTTTTATGTTTGCGACTGCAGTATATCTTCTTTCTGTTCTGATGAAGTGGTTAAAATTGTCTTCATTGTTGCCAACGTTTGCAACTGTTTGTCTTTGGGGGTAAACCTCTGGAGGCATGCTAGACCGTATAGTCTCTCATCTAAATACGTTCGGTCCTCTCGCATATGCACGTTCACATTTGCACAAAGTCAAATCATCCCTCTGAAGAACCATAAACAAATTGCATGACGTAATATGAACGGGCAAGTAGCGCCCCGTTTCTGTGAGTAGTTTCGTCTGAGTTGGCTGCAAGATGATTCTGAGTAATCGAACCGTCTATTCGGTGGCCAAATGGCGTGTGTAAACTTGCTGCGAGTTGTGCGCGGATGAACTGTTTACGTTTGCCTCCGGTGTAAACGGGATACATGATACGGTCTTTTACGACGTTTCTTACACGGCGCTCCGCTGAGTCAACGTAGCAGAAGTGGCAAAATTGTAGGAACTTGTGGGTGTTATGGAGACATGAAAGTCGAACAACTCAGATCTTCTAAGTTTAAAAGACCTACATGTTTGTAGAAGTTGCTCAGCGACGTACGTATAAAACTCCTGTGATCGGACATTATGGGACATTGAAAAAAATTGAAAATAAGGCGGTACAATAATGAAGACTAGTTGGTATGAGACATCGTCTGCCGGAGCACTATTGGTCACTCTGTTGTTTCAACCTGGGGGCGGGTTTTACATACAGTCTGGCATATGTGCACCTCTATAAGGGGGAAGTAGTGTACATGCATCCAGTGGTGTTGCTACGGTGTCCAAAAATTCTTTAGGACAAGTAGTTTCCAAGTAACCTCTCGGTAATATGACGTGTCGATCTCAGTTGCATGTCCACTAACAACGGATGATATGTCCTATGTTTTGATAGAACTACCTGTGAATAGTTGAATGGTGGTACAATTGTAAAACCAGCGTAATTCTGATAACTGGACTCCATTGAACTTTCAAATGTTAGCTTCAAGAAATAGAGCGCGAAGTCACTACGCTTTGCTACCATACTATGGTCACATACTCTTTGATAGACACGTCTGACACAATCGCGGAACGCAAGATTATTTTATTTGGCCAAACGAGATAATTACGCGTTTCAACTACGAAGTCATTTCATTTCTGTTTGTCCTAGGTGGAATGAGAAATAAAAACCTGACAAAACGATGAGAGCAGATCACAGCTGTCCGGTGATTACTTTCGTAAGGTACTCCAGTAAACAATATGTGAATCAAGTGGACATGGGATAGAAAAAATCATTTATGGGTCCGTGTCTATATAGACTGAAATGTGTGATCCGAGTGGATGGATTTAAAACTCAGGTGTTAACGAATTGTTGCGTGTTATCAAGTGCAGGCAGTCACTGCAAACGGGCCAATCTGCTTGTACTAGGCAGCGAGATGCACCTTTTAAGAAGCTTGTGAAAGTGGCTATTCTTCTTATCAACGTGAAAAACACGTAGGAAACATAAATTTTGCGAGATTATTTCAGTTTGTACATCGTTGTCATTTGTCGTCGCGTAACGCTTGAAAAGAAAATAAGGGAATATCCAACTGAAAATAACTGCATACTCATCCTTGTCTTTCTAAAGTTAGTCCGACTCTGGCTAGCGGAACTGAAGACAAGCGTGATGCAGCAGTGAAGGCTGGTTGGACACAAAATAATTGCTTGAGATAATGGTTAATACGGCCTCAGTAAACCTCGGCCAATGAAACATAGTCATGTTGGGCATCGACTGTTAATTCCATACTATCTGAAAGCACTGTTTAGTTTAGGCAAATAGTCAAACCTGTTGGGACGCGAACGCCGTACCTCTTGTCCGGTTCCGCTGTGGTAAATTTTCTATTGCTCTCAAAATCGTTGAGAGCACATCTTTGCCGGACTGATGAAGCACTGAATTCGTTGTTCACATAAATTAATTTGACTTGGAATAAACTCACTTTCTGAGATGAAGGCGGCCTGCGATGGTCATGCTGGTCAGACAGGTTGTTCAACTCGGCGTCAATGTGTACTCCTTGTGAATTGCGAGATTTCACTGCAAAATTGGGCGCTGGTGAAATAGCTTCCACTTCTCGGCCCGTCAAGATCGTTGCTGATAGATTTGTCAAAAGCTTAAACAGGTCCAACCGGGCACCGTGTGCAACATCACTGATTCCGACAGTCTGATGAATTGTCGTAATACTGTTTCTTAGCCTGTAGAGCGATATCACTCGAATGTGTGACGAATTGAATCTTACACAAGAGTGTAAGAAACCTAGTGACGGAAACAATGAAAAATGTTTGCCTGGAGGCTCGGAGAGTCTGCACTTGGAAACCTCAATTTGAGATTGGCATAGTGGAGATTTTCGGCGCTGTGTTTATTAATACGTCTTCTGGATTAAACGGAACCAGTTCTTCGGATAAACTCCGTTCAGCAAACCCTCTTCCGAAAACTTCAATTACGTTCGTCCAATCGCATTATTATAACAAACAGGGACCAGTTGGTTTAATGAGGTCATCATTTCACTTGGAAATCTCCTCTATGACAACGTGGAACAACTGTGTTTGCAGAAACCATTCTTCTCATTCGTAATCTGGAGCTTATCATAATAATGTCATATCGATGAATAATATCATTCAACTTACACGACAGTACGACAAGCTGTGACGAGCCGCAGTAACCTAAGTAAAACGTGAAGCCCCTCGATATGGGTACACGCACATTATTGGGTAAAACTTAGTTGCGGTGAATTTCACTATTCACTTTTTCACACTCTACAACAACAAGCACAACGGTGAACATAACAACTGGTAACGATCGACCGCCGTCGGGTAGAAGATAGGAATACGAACTTCGCTCTCAAGCGGCTTCAATTTGACAAACGCACTCGTAAGGAGATAGCAAAACAACCACTGCACATTGACACTCACTCCTCCAGTGATTCGTCGTCATTCATCCTGACTGACCACCATTTTTTCTTCACCACACATACTCAACTAACGCCCCACAAAGGATCCGTCTTTCGAATACTAATATCACGACTAGTTCGAAATAGGTGAAGTGGGAAGACATTAATATTGAGGGATTCTTTTGTGCTAATCCCTTATAGGCCAAACTAGCGATTGTAGGATTCAGAGATACTAACCGGCTCACTAGGGTTGGCCGAACGACGTTTCAGGCACAGACTGATAACCATGTATAGTGGTTTTTGTAGTCAAAGCTTGCGGTTTAGGTAATCGGCTGTTCGCCATTCTCGGTATCTGGGTTCCAAACAGCTAAACACTGAGCGAGCAACAACGATGTCTCTTCGACGGATCGGAACATCCCATCAAAAATACTGATCGGTTCCTAAAAGGCTGAAATATAACAGGACAGATTAACACAAAACAACCTATTGCCTGGTATCACACAGCAGACAACCTCCGTCTAACTTACCCTGGCCAAATAAACATTGTAAACATTAACACAAAAAACAAACGTGTATCTAGAACCAAAAAATATATGCAATCTCACAGACCCATACCTACCTCTAATTCAGAGGCGAAACAGCGAAGCAAGCTAAACACGTGCAGTTGATTAGCCCATCTCTGGACTCATCGTTCGAGTAGCCATCCATATCCCACAGGATATGGTGCTGTACAAGGTCAGGTGGAAAAGTAGACAGCGTGCGCTGATCAAATACAGTTTTTTAACGCTCAGTTAGTTTAGATACATACGAACTAGTAAGCATTATTTTTAGAGATACAAAATTTATCACGAGAAGTCAAAGCAACATGGAGCTGTCGTACTTCGACGTAATAATCCGCCGATAATCAAGCGGACTACTGAGGAATTCACTTTATAAACAACTGCTTCGGTCACACAGCCAATACCCTGCTTGCTGTGAAGAAGCTGGATTTTAACTCTGGTTAGAATATTCAGAAACTAGTATTATTAGGCCGAGATTCGGAGAAAAAAAAGGTTAGTGCCTCGTCGGTAACCCGCTCACTAGACGAATAATTTGAGCATTATAACGCACACGCCACACAGCCGTACTCGTCGTCCTATTTACTACAACACGCGTCCCAAGTACCAGGGTGTGGTACTAAGAATTAGGGACTTTGAATGGCCCTAGGAATCGTACTTGAATTGAAACCTCCCACGCAAGCAATAAGGAGAAGACCTGGTACTGGTAGTAGTATGCAATTGTTATCCATGAATTGAAATGACGAATTTTTGGATGTACAACAACATTAGAGAAATCAGCCTGTCATTGGCTGATGTTATTAGCACATGCAACATCATAAACTGTGTTAGTTGGTGGAATACGAAACAGATGAATTGACGAATAACGCAAGGCACAACATTGAGACCGTTCGTTCAATCCCGATGTTGTATCTTTAACGCGATATGTGGATTGGCCGTTTGTCAGATCTTCTGTTGTGTCGGGGTTTGGATGATCGGTGAATCGGGATTTCCAACACAACCTTCCCCTCTTCTAGAAGCCTCCACATCCATTCTCGGAGCGTGGAACTCTTGCAGTACAGAGTGTTTTGTTTCCTTCATGGCCACCTTTTCGGTGCTTCGAAACTGAATCTGGTTAGTGTGTCTCCGATGAATGGTGGCATCGTGCAGGTCAGTAATCTCTACCATTGTGCTGCCTAGCTGGCGAGTGATCAATCCTTTGACAGGTCGCAAATCGTTTCCACGAAAATATATCACATCCGTTGAATCTACACACTGAAGTGATGCTCTTAGTCGCCTTGATTTAAATAGCACCACTGGGCTCTCCTTCGATATACAGTGGACTGCATTCCTTTACTGAAGCAGGAAGTTATCAAGAGACACATCCGGTTCAGCAAATGTTTTAGGATTATTGGAACTCACGGCACTTTTGAGCGTTTTCACCAGATTTTCTGCAAATCCGTTTGAATACGGATGTCGAGGCGCCGTTTGCAGGTGACGACATCCGATGCTGTCAAGCCACTGTTTCATTTCAGCGGAACAAAATTGTGACCCGTTTTCTGTCACCAGGATCTACGGAGTGCCTTCACGGCTGGAACATTTACGAAATGCTTGCATGGTAAATGCCGTGGAAGGTGATGCTGTGATAAATACTTCTGGCCCCCGTGAGTATGAATCAATCAACAACAGAATGTGATAGCTACCAATAAGTGGTCCACAATAGTCTGCGTGCACCCATCGCCATGGTAGGTAGCCGTCTAGCCAAGGTGTCCAATTCTTCGGCCTTGTCTTTATTTTATGGAGGCAAGAGTGACAGTTCATTGCAATGTTCTGGACATCCGAGTTTATCTCCGGCCACCAACACATCTGTCGAACCAGGGATTTCATTTTCTTCATGCCCAGGTGACCTTTATGCAAGTCGTCTAATACCGCCTTCCGTAGCGGTGGTGGAATGACCAATTGATCTCTCCGACACAGCACACCATCAGNTTGTTCAACTCGGCGTCAATGTGTACTCCTTGTGAATTGCGAGATTTCACTGCAAAATTGGGCGCTGGTGAAATAGCTTCCACTTCTCGGCCCGTCAAGATCGTTGCTGATAGATTTGTCAAAAGCTTAAACAGGTCCAACCGGGCACCGTGTGCAACATCACTGATTCCGACAGTCTGATGAATTGTCGTAATACTGTTTCTTAGCCTGTAGAGCGATATCACTCGAATGTGTGACGAATTGAATCTTACACAAGAGTGTAAGAAACCTAGTGACGGAAACAATGAAAAATGTTTGCCTGGAGGCTCGGAGAGTCTGCACTTGGAAACCTCAATTTGAGATTGGCATAGTGGAGATTTTCGGCGCTGTGTTTATTAATACGTCTTCTGGATTAAACGGAACCAGTTCTTCGGATAAACTCCGTTCAGCAAACCCTCTTCCGAAAACTTCAATTACGTTCGTCCAATCGCATTATTATAACAAACAGGGACCAGTTGGTTTAATGAGGTCATCATTTCACTTGGAAATCTCCTCTATGACAACGTGGAACAACTGTGTTTGCAGAAACCATTCTTCTCATTCGTAATCTGGAGCTTATCATAATAATGTCATATCGATGAATAATATCATTCAACTTACACGACAGTACGACAAGCTGTGACGAGCCGCAGTAACCTAAGTAAAACGTGAAGCCCCTCGATATGGGTACACGCACATTATTGGGTAAAACTTAGTTGCGGTGAATTTCACTATTCACTTTTTCACACTCTACAACAACAAGCACAACGGTGAACATAACAACTGGTAACGATCGACCGCCGTCGGGTAGAAGATAGGAATACGAACTTCGCTCTCAAGCGGCTTCAATTTGACAAACGCACTCGTAAGGAGATAGCAAAACAACCACTGCACATTGACACTCACTCCTCCAGTGATTCGTCGTCATTCATCCTGACTGACCACCATTTTTTCTTCACCACACATACTCAACTAACGCCCCACAAAGGATCCGTCTTTCGAATACTAATATCACGACTAGTTCGAAATAGGTGAAGTGGGAAGACATTAATATTGAGGGATTCTTTTGTGCTAATCCCTTATAGGCCAAACTAGCGATTGTAGGATTCAGAGATACTAACCGGCTCACTAGGGTTGGCCGAACGACGTTTCAGGCACAGACTGATAACCATGTATAGTGGTTTTTGTAGTCAAAGCTTGCGGTTTAGGTAATCGGCTGTTCGCCATTCTCGGTATCTGGGTTCCAAACAGCTAAACACTGAGCGAGCAACAACGATGTCTCTTCGACGGATCGGAACATCCCATCAAAAATACTGATCGGTTCCTAAAAGGCTGAAATATAACAGGACAGATTAACACAAAACAACCTATTGCCTGGTATCACACAGCAGACAACCTCCGTCTAACTTACCCTGGCCAAATAAACATTGTAAACATTAACACAAAAAACAAACGTGTATCTAGAACCAAAAAATATATGCAATCTCACAGACCCATACCTACCTCTAATTCAGAGGCGAAACAGCGAAGCAAGCTAAACACGTGCAGTTGATTAGCCCATCTCTGGACTCATCGTTCGAGTAGCCATCCATATCCCACAGGATATGGTGCTGTACAAGGTCAGGTGGAAAAGTAGACAGCGTGCGCTGATCAAATACAGTTTTTTAACGCTCAGTTAGTTTAGATACATACGAACTAGTAAGCATTATTTTTAGAGATACAAAATTTATCACGAGAAGTCAAAGCAACATGGAGCTGTCGTACTTCGACGTAATAATCCGCCGATAATCAAGCGGACTACTGAGGAATTCACTTTATAAACAACTGCTTCGGTCACACAGCCAATACCCTGCTTGCTGTGAAGAAGCTGGATTTTAACTCTGGTTAGAATATTCAGAAACTAGTATTATTAGGCCGAGATTCGGAGAAAAAAAAGGTTAGTGCCTCGTCGGTAACCCGCTCACTAGACGAATAATTTGAGCATTATAACGCACACGCCACACAGCCGTACTCGTCGTCCTATTTACTACAACACGCGTCCCAAGTACCAGGGTGTGGTACTAAGAATTAGGGACTTTGAATGGCCCTAGGAATCGTACTTGAATTGAAACCTCCCACGCAAGCAATAAGGAGAAGACCTGGTACTGGTAGTAGTATGCAATTGTTATCCATGAATTGAGATGACGAATTTTTGGATGTACAACAACATTAGAGAAATCAGCCTGTCATTGGCTGATGTTATTAGCACATGCAACATCATAAACTGTGTTAATTGGTGGAATACGAAACAGATGAATTGGCGAATAACGCAAGGCACAACATTGAGACCGTTCGTTCAATCCCGATATTGTATCTTTAACGCGATATGTGGATTGGCCGTTTGTCAGATCTTCTGTTGTGTCGGGGTTTGGATGATCGGTGAATCGAGATTTCCAACACATAGTCAAATAACCGTTGTCACTCCAAGTCACCTCAAACTCTATACATCAGTTTGGATGTGGATGCCTGGCAGCCCGCAGCTTCACTTAGAATTGGGAATTACGCCATCAAATAATCGAGTATATTCTGAGGTGAACTGTACACCTGAAAAGACAAAGTGTTACGTCAAGTGCGCAATTTCCGGAGAACAGAAAGCTACCTCCATCGATCCTTTAAAAGTTTGTCTAATAGATTGTACTCTATCACCGTATTTTTGGGTTTTTAGGCGACTAACATTGATGGATTAATGAGCTTCATGGAGGCCCTTTATCCCAACAAGGTGTATGTCTGAGAGCTGGAAGCATAAGGACTTGTACAACAATTTAGCATAACCGCGTTAGTAATTGTGTGTATTTTGTGTTGGCCTTCATGTACGGACTTATTCTATGATCATTTGGCAAACACTGTGGTTTTGCTATATAAACAGTTAACTACAGTATGCACTTGTAAAGATACAGCCAGTTATTAAAAAATACAAATTACAAACACGTTGTTTTCTTGACAGCATTAATCAAAACAAACTAGTAAGTTCTGTTCTCAAATGACACCTTCTCGCATTGTGATATTCCCAGCCCAGCTCCACGGTTCACTAAAGTGGCATCTACACCCCCTTCATTTTCATTGTATCGTTTCTCTGTTACATACTAACCAAAGTGTACACTGACCTCCTACTGCTCGGATTCATTTGGAATAACACGTGCCTTGCAACAAACCCGAAGTCCAAACCATTTTACGGGAACTTTAACGGAATGGTTTGCCAAACGTGCTTTTCAGAAGAAGGTGACCCAATTGAGTTGGGTTAACCAATTACCTCAGCGTTTGTTGTGATCCCATTCAAGCCAACAAGGAACGGCGTATACAAAAACCCCACAACCAATTGGTGGACTCTATCATCCCAGTGCTTTGACTATCATGTTCCCCGATCAATAAAAAAATGGCCGTTGTAAAACCCTCTATCGTTTGAAGAGTAACACAGGCTTGGGGACTAGTATGTAAGAAGTCATTATTTCACTAATAGTGTTGCCCGTCACGAGAAATTTTTGACCACACGGTAAATGATAGAAGGCTGCAAACAAGAATGCTATAAGTTTACAAATAATGGGAAGACTGGTTAGAGGCTAACAATGTGCTGGAGTTGCTATGTTTTCTTAATATCTACTTTGCTTTGATAAATGATTAATCCCAGATGTGAAGAGCATCTTGATCATACACTTGTCGCTGAGCTGCTGACAGTACGTGATTTCGTCACATCAGCTTCTCAAAACAAGCATGTATAACAAACTTTTATCATCTTTCTAACATCACATAGGGTCTATCAAAATAAAACCACATGTGCGATGAACTAAGTCACATTTGCTGACATGACTGCTAAACATTCACTTAATAAATGTTAAATTTGGGTCTAAGTAGGCTTCCTTGACCCAACTCATTAGTATCTCGTCCATTGTATTCAGCAATATTGAAATTGTTCTGTCATCTTTGATGCAATCGGTCCAACAACTGTCACTGTGGACAGCCCTCTGTTTGTGTTACACCGCCCAACGTATTTCAGCGTGATTGACTTGTAAAAGTTGCCGCAGTTCATAACACATTGAAAGTGTAACTGAATCTACAGCTACGAATGTTCTATTTCTCGTGTATCGGAGATATTCGTGGACTCGTCCGTTTCATTAATTACAGTTGGTTAAATGAATTCAAACATCTCTTTGTCCACTCGTTTCAGATAGCAGCGGTTTAGTACGCATCACCCAAATTGCGTCAAAATACTGATACACATGTGTTCAACAAGATGGCTTGACAGACCTCAGCAAGTGAGAATCTGATTGAGCAGTACTGTTTAGAACCAGATCGAGTATTATTTCGAGGAACAACCACTACCAACCAAACCACTGAATGTGAATGAATCGATATCTCACTATGATTGTTAAATAACCTATAATTACGGTGGTTTCCGGCCTGGCTAAATACTTGGACCGGGACAAACGTGACCATGTCTGCATGGTTTGAAACGTGCTTGCTGCAGCGACCTACCCTGTCATTAACCAGGGAGCACGTATATTAGCTTACTTTGCCGTTTGGAAAGCATTTGCTTGCTCGTTGTTTGTAATCGACTTCACTTCGGCCTTCCACATACTTGCTTGTAGTATTTGCATAACAACGTCGGTATTCAATACTCACTCATCGGCAGTAGCGCTACTTGGGAATAAAGTTACCGAAAATTAGAATTACCTTTTAAACCTGTGAAAGTGCCCTTCGTTGTCACCCTATTCGTCGCCATTTCGGTTAACCTTCCTGTTGCCGAGTGCATTTTTAGTTTTAATTGGGATCTGTACGAAATATTGTTTGAAAACGTCAGCCTTCTTCTAGTAGCATCCAACCAAATTGGGTAATGTCGGGGTCTTTCAATGAGATAATCAAAAGGTCCAAACTACGGATAGCTTCAATTTCATACATTCCTCAGCTGAGTCGTCTAATTAGAACAAACCAACTGCTGCCACAAGTAGTAAATCAAAATACGTTTGACCTGAGTCGTGATTAGTATTCACAAGTAGACTCACAACAAGTGGATCGTAGTAGTAAGTACTTTTTGAGTACATACAGTTGACTGCTTACGTTAACTAGTCAATTGTTACAGTGTATCAGAATGCGTGGGATGTGGTCAGTCATTAGGACAGGAAACTATCACAAAACAGACGGTTGGTGTTCGGTGAGTATTGTCTATAAAACGAAAGCCGATTAGTCCCCTTACAACACAGCTTCGTGATTTTCTGAAGAAAAACCGATGCAGGCTACTTTCAAAACATACCTACAGCGATTTAAGATACACTCATTTGTTTCTGAATCACGCCTGTGAGTGCAGTAACTACCCTCGTAAACCAATCAATTATTTCTATCCCTGGTCAAAAACGAGTTTCTGTCCATATACATCTCTATTAAACTTAACACTAGTGAATCAGAAATGAAGTCTGAAGCCAGCACCAAAGGATTCATAGTAAGCTGACTGACGGATGTCTTTGATTTGAATGTGAACCACGTTTAGAGAACGGTGCCTTTATTGTAAGGCATTTGTCAATTACAGATTTTCTGTTTTATTGTGAAGCTATTGAAAAGTCGCGGGCAGTCTGTTCCTCGAGCTCACAAATATTAAAAGTTTATTGGTCACTGGCCGTCAATTTAGCATTTAATTCTTCGCACGATCCACTTCGATCGAACATTTGAGTCATTTTCCTTAAAGCAGCTTGTTCTAAGTGGTGGGTGTTTGAGTTGTGTTGCCCTTGTGATTTGTGTTTTCTAACTACACTGTCAAAGTGATCTATAGAGAGGCAATGTTACACAAGTGTGTAAATTAAACCACAAAATAATACGATGTACACTGCTGAAAAGCAGAAATTTGCATCTCTCGAAAAATGAACATTGTGAAATGTGATTAACTGGGTCGGAATTTGAATTACATGCGATGTCTGTTGGCCACTTACAACCCCCACATCACAAACATTGAGCTGTCATTTATGCTAGAGTTTTGTAGGCTGTAAATGAATTGTTAGAGTTTAAAGAAGGTCATGTTTGAGACAGTTTAGTTGGCACTAAATCAATAGGACAAATCAGGCACATCTTCAATTATATGGGTAAACCACCAAATCAAAAGTTCCCTGGTCATATTTCGTCCTCAGTTGTCCCAGTTAAACTAGAGAGAACGAAGGCAGGTGGCTGATTGCAATAACGCACATCTTGAAATTTGTACGGCGAAGAGTCTGACATGAGTTAATTAAACGAATATGACAATGTGCGATAAAACTGTGAGCATCCAACAGTGTACTTGACACTTTGATTGTAAAACACTGCTTATGGTGTAAGATTGAGTTAGGTTCAGTTAAGGGTATATGAACAGTCCGTATAATTTACTGCTGGGCAAAATGGTATATACTGCTGGTGGTAACTGAGGGTTGTACCTGTTTGGTCATTCCACGCTATAATGATTGCTATAGGGGTTGGTTCATGTGATCAGGATGTCCATCACACAGTTAAGACAAGATGTTTTAATAAGTATTCCAGTGTGTTATTTATCATACCTTACACTGTCTGTGATACAGGATGGGCAGATGCCTAAACGGTGTGTTTTATTAGGTGCTTCAACAGGACTGAAAGCAATTTAATTAAGCAAGCCTGTTCACAATGAGATAGGTGTTCGTTGTTTTGTCATAACAACATATCGAAGCTCACGTGTGTAAACTAAACCTCATTTGTCTACAATGTCACGTCACGTTTCTTCCTCTGGTCAGCCTGTGTGTACGAAAGCTCCTAGTTCCTGTCTGCGTCCTGTAAAAACAGCACCTTTTCGATCAGCCCCATTTTCCCCTGCTTTCAGTGGTGTAATGACCGTCCAGTCTGCAACTCCACTTGATGCTGAACTTATTTCTAACAAACAGTGAACTCAGTTATACTTGCCAACCTTCTTCCCATACCACGACGCCCATGCTTTTTGTGGAACAATAGAGATGGATTAGTGTTAGGGGAATTCTCGAACAATCACTCTGAACCATGTGATAAGGCTACGATTTGAAAGTTGCATGACATTCAGGTGCGTACCTATCGGTTTGTTATCACTGAGCCGACAGCCTTGAAAAGTGTGGGTACTTCGTCACCCAAGCACCATAAAAGCCTAATTTTTCTGATGGTTGGGAACAGTGGTGGTGTTGTTTGTAGCTCGGGTTGAGCGTATATATGTACGCTGAAACACTAACGCACTGATGATGTCACCTCGCCTGGTGATGAAACGTTTGCAACCTAAATACCAAGCTCGGCGAACATATCAATACCGAAGCCTAATGTAATTTATACTTGTTTAGCTTGTAATCTCTCTCACCGTTGAGAGCGCTGGCGATTTGAAATAAACTGTCTTGTACCTCAACGCTAATCGAAGCTAACCTTTGGCTGCAGCTGGGTCATGATTTACTCTTGGTTTGGCAAGTAGATATATGACATTTAAGCATCTCTGAGGTCACGAATATATAGCTCATGAAGTTTTATTAGTGATACCAAGTTGGCCTATCAAACGTCCAACTTTGATTGAGTTTGATACGACGTGTATAGGGGTCTACCATAAGTAAGCAAAACCGTAGGCGAGTGGATTCACCTGTCCACTTATTTCTGGTTTCGTACAATAGTTAATTCGGACAACAGACAGAGAAACGTGATCAGGGTTGGACACGTTCGGCTATTAGTGAGCCACACTGTGTGGTTATGCGAGTGATGCGCAGTCAGAATAAATGGATCCTGGTTTATGGCTGATGGATGTGAATGCTCACAAGGATGGGTAGTGTGGTTTAAAATAATCGAATCTGCGCAGTTCATTTGCTGAGTTCATAATTAAATTCACACGCCTAAATTTACCACGTGTCTGGTCACCACTTCTTCGTCAGCGTTTCCGTTTTATCGCAAGTACGGTAGACTGGCTATAGAGTACCGTTTATTAGTGATCCTTGACTCATTACGTATTTGCTCCTATATCCGCTCTAACACATTCACTACTGGTAATTTCATTCCGTTCCGTGTATTTCCACCCGTTCCTACAATGCATACTGCTATCTCAAGTTCTTTTTACTGTCTACCGAACATGATTTTCACACCGAACTGATCAACGCGCTCAAAATTCAGTATATCTGTTCCTCGTTGGCAGGTTTGTAGATCGTTTCAGATTCCTCATTTTTTTTACTCTCCAGCCTCTTCATATCGACCATTTTTGTGTGATGGTAGCCATGCTTGACCTTTCCGTATTTGTTTTCTGATGCCTCCTAGTTCACGATGTAAAATAATACGATATGTCAATTTGTCTATCCTCCTGCATTATGAGAGTTTTGAGCAGTCAAACTAATTCTATCTGCTGTTCGAGTCTTCATTCAACATGCCCCTCTTTATTCACAGAGACCTAAGCAAAAATAAACCGTTTAGTTTGAAACCAGTTCTACGACTAGTAAGTGACTCGAATGTTTGTCACTTGCAAAACTAGCGACGGCGGCGGCAGCAGCGAAAGAGACCAGTCTAAGTAAGAGGCAAAATAATTGTACAACCCTTTCCTCAAATCCCAAGAGGGAAAGATATGCGTCGGAAAGCTACTGTGTGTGTGAAACCGCAAAATTTGTGCTGACGAGTTGACACAGAGTAACAGCTGACGCCTTAGTGCCAGCCACTTTCATACACACAAGAATACAGACTTGCAAAAATGTCAGCCGAAGCATTCGGGTTGTTGATTGTCACGGTCGAAAAGACATGACGGTCAGTGTTTGGTCAGAAGTTGGAAAACAACGAGGGAATTGAGGTGGTACTTGTAGGGACATCATGCGCAGTGGTGGTGGTGATGAAGCTAAAACTGTGGGGGTAATCTTGCGTCAGTCTTGCTAGGACGTGAACGGCGCCTACTCTCACTCGAGTTCTACCCGAAACAGTAAATGTCTGAACAGCTGCTTAGGTCTCCGTTTATGTGATAGTCATCGCCTTGAGTGTGTTCCAGGCACTAGGAGACCTGATCCTGCTGCTACGGAGAAAACTATTTGCCAATTTGTGTCCCTGTCGCACCAATCTAACCTGTAGGGTAGTATTTGGTTCAGGGCTACAACTTGAAATTACACTGGTTTGAGAGTAGTAGTTTGAAGGTAAATTTAGAGTGACCTTGACCGAAGCAGATTTAATGTGCTTGTTTGTTGGAAGAGATTGAAATTAGCTTCCCTATATTCAGAAAACCAGCCAACAGAACGGTCACATTCGTATTGGATATCAGGATGTTATTTTGTATGGTAACCACTGGATTGAACTACCTCCTAAAATGAACGACACAACTCGCAAACGAACAAGAATGCACAGGTGGAACGCATTTCCCAAATCACAACTAGCTGACAAACGGTGGTTATCGCATGATAAGCGTGGCAATACAAGTGCTTGTTCAGAGGCCTCCGTCAGCAAACTATGAACGGACATTGCAGATATTCTGTGATTCACTCTTGTTACAGTGGTTAACGAACGTGGTGACGAAACAAATCAAAGAGCGTCATACAGGTAAGGGTTAACATCTTGAAAAGACAACATTCATTTCACATGGCGTCTTTTGTCTGCACTTCATTGTCAGGCCAACCGAACTCTGTGATCGAGGAAGTCGAATCACTTGTACTAATTCGGCCAGGTGTAACAAGTTATGGTGTACACGATTGTTTGAAAACCGTAAAACAACCACGCCATTCAGTCTTCATGTATCGGGAAATATCAAGCACACGAATTAATCCTAAGTGCTGTCTCGAACGGATATAATGATATTAAATGTGTGTCACTCATATTACTCACAGTATATCTGAATACTCATATTTCTTCTTCCACTCTGTGTTGACAGGACTTCAATGCTTTTGTGATCATTAGGTAAAACAAATGTTTGGTTTCGTGGTCCATCGGAGAACCATCACAGCAACCTAAAATGAACAACAAACTGTCTAACAGGACGTTGACTCATTCCAAATCATTGCTTCCTCAGTAAGGACACCTATAACGACATCCGAGGTTGACTCAGTCAACAACTGGAAATACATTACCGATTGCAGAGTTTGCAAGTGTTTGTAACTGTGGTGGAATCAGCTAGTTGCTGACTGTTAAAAAGAAAGTGTGATAACTTAATGATCGACATGAAACGCTAAGTTTTCTGGTATTTTACTGATGAGTAGTCGGGGATTTGTTTTATGTTCAAGTTGACCATCACTCACACTTGATCGCAGCGTTCGCATTCAGATAGACTTTACAGCCAGCCTCTTTCGAAAACAAGCACTAGACTCGAGTTTCGCTCTCATTAGAGCTCGTCAGTAGTGCATATCCTTGCCACGGCCGGGATTTGAACTCCGGCCATTCCAATAGTGAGGCGACCGTGTTGACCACTGCGCCACTGACCTCACATTAGACGACAGAATTATCAAATCTGAACGATCAACCACTGAGACAACCTGAGACAGGCAACTTCGCCAGCCAATCCATGCATACATTATTTGCTTGAGTTTTTAGCACTCAATATTCGGATCCACTATGGTATCTTCTGAAGCTCTAATCGTTTTGTTGCAAGCAGAATGCAGTGACTATTGAAATTATAGCTCTCCTTACGCCCAACACACGTTACTATCGCTGAAAGACACCAAACTCGCTCAAAACTGTTCTATCCCGAGTCGTTCATTCACCCTAATAAGTGCTGTTAATACGCTGGTAAGCGGTATCTTGCGGCCTGACGGGTAGGATACTGTCCAACGTAGACCGTCACCTCGCCCAGGTAAACCCATAGGCTGAGACCTTAGTTCACAAAACAGCGGTCCATTCAACCTCTTATTTTGTCAGATCGATAAAAATGACGCATGCACATTCAAGAATAGTTTTCAGCGCCGACAGTCGTAAAGAGAATGTGAAAAAGTATAACGGTTTATGGGCTTTGCCTAACATTTCAGGAACGACATTCTCTGTGCGTAACCTACTCGATTTATTTAAAAGTCACCTGAAGGGTTCGTCGTTAATAAATTCGTGAAAAGCAGTTTGAATATTAATGCTCTGAAAGTATAAGGCCGCTGGATGTGAACACAAAGAAGGTGGTGTACACCACCTCTCTTTAGCTTCCAAATCTCAGGAGTTTGTTTCATTGTAATTTTAAATCTGTGAATTTTGCTTTATGTTATAACACCTTGTTACAAAAATTGGTTAGCCTACGTCGTGAAGCACTAGGTGGTAATACCTTACATGTTTACTGAGCATACATCTACTAAAAGCAAGTCAACTGGGTTAACATGAAGACGACGCACTAGAGGTTGTACATCACCTATTCGGTTGAGATAAAGAACGGATTTACCAAGGCCATTGCTAAAGACTTATCTTCCCAGCAGATTTGTTGAAATGCTCAACAATCACAATTGTGTCACCCTACATGCAGCTACGTTTCATGCGCCAAAGATCTTGAATAAGCCAGTCATCCGTCGTACAAAATTTATCCACAGTTACTGCTATCCTCCAGTCAAAATGTATATTTTCTTATTACAAATAAGACTAGTAGTGTCTTTATTCAACTGGGAAGTCTAGATCAGAACAAGTTTTGTCATTAATGTTCAAACACTGTGCATATTTGTGAGACATAGATTCTTTTTATTGTACGGCTTTACTTAAATGAATCTGGTTCAGTCCACAGTTCAAAATTTTCTCCATGGACACTAAAATGAGATCTATTAACTTACATATGTGACAACATTCAAATGAGCCATTAAATTAAAGTCTAAAAAGCCCACCATTCTATTATATACGCACCACACATACAGACTGTTAAGGGAGGCTCCTTTTATGTTAAAAACTTCTTCATATTGGCCTTTCTGAACTTGGTCTATAAAATCATTTGGATGTCTGGAGCATACTTGTATGAATATACAGCATCCGAGAAAGCTCACACGCCAACTTAGGCGTAGATTATAAAGTGGCTTGTTTTTGCTCGCCACGTGGGTTTCAGTTCAACTTAAATGATTATCAATCGGTAGTCTTTACCCACGACTAACTCTAAGTGTCTGCGCCCTTGGAAAACACAAATGATGCCTAACCTCGACTGGATTTTTCACTTATTCCCAGCCATTTCTGAAGAAATGGGAAAAATGCGTGTGAAAAAACAGTAATTGCCCCCCATCACTTTAGAATAAAAACTGACCACTTCTTTCTGCAGAGTAATAAATTCTGACTGCAAAAGACGTGCGGTATCAGTGTGCAGGGAATGTTTACATACTTAAGTAATCAAGGTCGTGTTACAACCAGATGTTAGGTAGTGAGCATAAAAACATTGGGTCCAATCGGATTATCTACTAAGCTGTAGTAAATCGTGTTTTTAGCCCACTCCAACCCACTGGCCTTATAACTCTGTTCACATAATGGCCTAGTCCACTCTACTGAACATTACATGGTTAAAGACGGTAGTTTCTCATAACACGAGTGAGTGTGCCAAGAAGTTAATTCATGGTGCCATGTTTTATTGTCTACAATCAGTATCACTTCTTATAAAAAAAAATGGACACTAACCACCTGTATAAAGCTGGATGTTCTGAAGGTTGGCTATTTTACACACGGTTCCACAAACGTTTGTCAGCTGTCCCGCAGTAACAAAACAACGTTACACGTGGAAGACAATCTAACGACACAAACCCAAAAGTCTACACAACTGTGGTCGCAATGGGTGAAACTGGAACAAACAACTGTACGACTGTAAGTCAGTTCTCTTACCATCAATAAATTGCAAGCCAAATAAGGTAGTGAACTGTGTAGCGTTCCGTTGGACAATTATCTCAAGCTGTGTCGAACTGGAAATTACACGTAGGCACACGCTGTTTGGAATCTTGGTGTTTCACATGTAACAATATAAATCGGTTTGGTTGGTACAGTGATTTTGCACCCGTTAACCTCTGCCGTACTTAACTGTGGGCAATAGCACTGGATGGATAAAGTGTGAATAGCTATTAGTGTATTGACGCTTTGACAAAACTTTCATCATAAGTGAACGCCCAGAAGTAGCAGTTCGATGTGATAAACTGCGTGCTCCACATGCGACAAATGGACATGCGCCTGAACCAAGGGAGTGATCCGTGTTACTGACGTATTTTTTCTTAGGACAGATAATTGGAGAAAGCACGTGTGGGCAGAAACTTTGTCACGCTTTGTTGAACTATTGCCAAGCAGCCTGATAACAGTTGGTCCCGGTATTCGCCAGCAAAATGGCATAACGCGGTTTTGGCCTGATTACGAAACCTGTAATTCTGCCAGAGAATTGAATGACAAAACAGAAGGCGAAATTGAAGGGTAGGAATTGAATTTTGAAGCTGCCTTGTAATACACCTGTTGTGCGAGTGACTTAGATTAAGGTGGTGGTGACCAAAGAAACACATCAGGGTCATTGACAACCGATAATATGCTTAATCTGCGACGGTGTATCTGCTGTTCCACTGAGTACCAAGTAGTGTCGGGCACATTATCAAGTTGAATGCACGAGGAACGTTTTTCAACCAGATTCTAACCGTAAAAACGATGGTGCCCAGGCGACAACCCAGTGGACAGTGACAGTTGAGTGGCGTCCAAATATAGTTGTTGATTGCATTGCATTTGTTTATATCTTTTTACCAAACGCCTTTCAGTTAAACCACGACAACTAAGGTGTGAAAGGGATATTTATGGGGCAATCAGCCAATTAAGCCAAGATTAGGCAATTAAACTCAAACGGTTGGTTCTCCGAAAGGAGATGGGTGCACTGGTTTTGTCTATCACATTTTCCGGGTCACTCACTTGGGAGATCTTATCCCACTTCTACACTTAGGTGTAAGATCTGTGTCCTACTGATCTGTGTATATTAGAAGTATGTGTTGACAGCTATGAAATACGTGGTGGAATTGTAATATTCATCTGATAGATGGACATCCCGTTGTTGGATACATGCGTCCTTATTAATAGGTGAATATGTGGGAGAAAAAGACAAGAGTGTTTTCAAAGTAAGTGAGCGAAAGCCAGTTTTTATACAGACAGCATGCTAATCACCTGGGAATTAACAAGTGGAAGTTTTTTATCTTCTGTTGGGGTTGGTCGCAAGTGAAAGTACCTGATTTTGAACTGAGGCTAATATTACTTCAACCAAATCCTGTGATTGTTTAGTGTTGATATTCAACGCTGAGGTTTCACGTCTGACACTGAACAGTATTCGAAATTGTTGAAGCTGTATGGAGCACGAGGAAAAGAATGTAAGGTAGTGAGTTGCTTGAAGATAAAGCTCTTCCAAATCAGAATTACAAGTAAATGCACAGGGACACGTCAGAGTTTCTGGTTTCGTAGAATAGAAGCAAACAGGAAATAACGAAAAATAAGATTGATTGATTCATTCGGCCTGTCAGTTTACTGTCATCCAGTCCTAGACAGCTGGCTAATTTGCCCATCCAGCCACAGATACATGCCAGTCGGATCGATTTAAACCTGATCATCAGTGTACCAACGTGGTGTTTTAATTTGCAGCAGTTTTGTTTGTCTTGATTTTAACAAAACTTATAGCCAAATGTTTTATGCATTTTTTAATTTTTATCTGTCTGGGTACTTTGTAGCGTATTTTGATAACGAATGCAGCTGATGATTGCCATTCGCCGACCCTTCACTCGTTGCCTGAGGCACAAGGTTATTTTGATATTATCTGTTATAATATGTCTTCAATGAACATTCATTTGGGTCGTTTCCTTGTGTGATGTGTCTGCAAAAGGTTCATACATTCAGTAGTGTATAATGAGGCTGCGGTGGTTGGCCTGGAAATTATAGCCCCCAAAAATCTGGACGAAATTACGAAGGCAGACAACAAGCTGGATAAAGAGAACACAGTGAAAACTCTGGATGCAAGACGGCAGAAGACTGCTTGAGAGAATTTAGTGAACTGTAATTTGAAACACTGCATCTGTGTAAAATTGAAAATCACGAGTGTGAAGCTGGTCATGACTGGCTCACTTTCAGAGTGCAGGGCGTTTTCCGATGGAATTGCGCATCACACGCACTCCGTACTTCATTCAGCCCACTGTTTTGTTGAGCTAGTTAACAGAGAGAGCTATGCTAGTTGTAATTCCTTTCATCATGCACTTATTCTGTGGAACGGCAGACATTTTTTCGATTCCTTCGGCTTTGAGCTGATGAACGGCTTTAGTCTCCCTTCCAAAAAGGTCTCTGAGCACATTTTCGTTAATTGGACGAGGGCTGTGCGAAGGTTGCGCGGCTGTTTTTGGCTGTTTGTGTACGGATAAACCTCTGTTGTGACGATGGTTTGACTGCAACAGTACTAACAGGTTAATAATGACAGACCTGTAACTTAGGATAATCTCCAGTTCACGAGTTTACATGTACTTATGTCTTCATTATGTTGTTTTACGTAGACGGCTGAATAACCCAAAAGAAATGGGCTAGTGATTTGTTGATTCTACAACTTTTCTGTCGTAATTAAACCAGAATCATTGGCTACTATTTCTCAGCCATTGTCTTCAGTTTGTAGTTGCGGTAGGGTACTCCAATGTCTTCGAGTGTGGTGGCCGTCAGCGTCAAGAAGGTCGCCAGATACTCTTTCCCCAGCCACTTCAAGATGGTTATTGGATAATGCATTCGAAACCGTCTCACGCATAGTTTTGATTTGTGTGTATGAAAGTGAACCTCATGCTGAATATGGTGATCAGTTACAGCAAGCGATTCTTTATGCAAACCCCCAAAGGTGCCAGACTGTCGTGGTTCTTCACACTACTCATGCATCAAAACGGTTCGGAAGAGTTGAAGCATCCGAATTAGCCGGCATGTTACTACGAACGGGACCCAACGCCTACTGTAGCCCAAACACCGTGCAGAAAATTGGTATCAAGTCATTTTCCACCCAATCGGTCCAGCTAGGCACAGGTGGTTGCAAACTCCGATGTTTACCTGTGCGTAATCCATTTATCAACTAAACAGACGATAACACCTACAGTTTCAAAATAGTTCTCAAACCGGAGTTCAAAAGCGGGTACTTTGAAACTGAGTGTGGCCGACGGCTGCACACAGCATTCACGGGTAGTAGTTTTCACTATTTTTGTGTAAGTTCACTTGACAGCTCATATCCCGAGCACATGACCATCATTAAGGTATTCCGTCTGATCACAATAGATAATCTAGCCCAGAAATATTTACACATAAATGGCTGAGTGTATATTTAAAACCGAGCTGTTAAAAGCAAATCGGAATTCTTTGTTCATTTGCAACAATCAGCAGATAAGACGGACAAAATGCCGCACAACATCCATAAAACTGATAAACATTCCAAAATCTC
This sequence comes from Paragonimus westermani, assembly GCA_008508345.1. Taxonomy (NCBI): domain Eukaryota; kingdom Metazoa; phylum Platyhelminthes; class Trematoda; order Plagiorchiida; family Troglotrematidae; genus Paragonimus; species Paragonimus westermani. The sequence goes on from QNGE01001689.1 coordinate 32,910, forward strand.
TAACCTGTAGTTATAAACTTCGATTATGAGATAAAGATTTGGTCGAATAGACTTGTTTGTTAGCAGAAGTCCCACAGTTCATATGTCATTATGATGGTTTGATTGATCTTATTTTGGCGATTCAGGAGACTTTCTAGTTCAATGTGTTTGAGTTAAAAAAATCCCAATCGCTTGGTACTACCAGTACTTGCGGATTTACCAGATTTATTCCATACTCTCAAGAGGTCCCCATGGATTATCACGTACGCTGTGGAAATTTAGAATCTAGAATTTCTAATTACTATTTTAGTAAATCTGTTGAATCAGTGCGGGAGGTTCGTTAGCCTGAAACGGCAACTATTTAAAAATAGGACACGTCGACTGAATGCTTAATTCCGTCTGTTACAAAGAAACGAAGAAGGTTCCGGACGTACAAACAAACAGTCTACGTTGTAACAAGACGTCCTTCGGCTAGTTGCTATGTTACATTCCGGATACTCAGGGTTTCCACACAAAAGACTCATCAAACGGGAACCTTCCCATCTTTTAGAAAGTTGGACTGAACCCGTTAGTTTTATAACAGAACAGGCCATAACACTGTTTACAGACAGCCAATTGCTCGGTGCGCCGACAGAAACACATAGCCGAGCTTCTGATGTAGGAGACGCGCAACTGTTGCAACAATATGGGTCAGTCAAGAACGAACAACTCTACTGCATTTTTGTATAGCTTAAACATAAATAACTAACTTTTATTGATACATTCAATGTGACATTTTACGGGCTACATAAATGCCACGTTTTCTTACCAGTTGAACGTAGGTCTGAGAGAGAAACTTTACCAATTTGGAAAAAGCTAGTTCTGCATGTATTTTATCGGGGTTTACAATATCGAGAATCCAACAAGCTTATATATATCCACATGGACAATAGGACAACGGTAATTCATTTTAATGTGAAGTATTTTTGTTCCCCTTAATGACAGGTAACTAGCAGGACGTGAAATCACGTGATACTGTTTCAAAACTCTCGATACTTTTCAGCTTCCTTTCTATCGCAGTATAGTATGTATTAGATGTGTTGCTTCTGTTGTAGCTGATATAGATGGAAGTTACACCATGTTCTTATGTTGTTGCAGCTACTTGTTTTCACGTGAAACTTTCCGTCTCTTGTAGCCGCTGCCAACTGTCTGCTTCACCTTCTGCCTTCTGTTATCAGTGGTCCCCCCGTTGAAGTCGTTGCGTCAGAATACTTCATACTTAGTCACATACTGCGACAGTTGCTATAATCTCAGACATCCTACAATGCGGTAATGGGGAAGTATCAATCGAACTGTCTCTCAAAGCTCAGTCTGTGGTCTAGCCGAGATACTCATTACAGCCAGAAGAGCCTCTTCAGAAAACTGTTTCCAATAGTGTGGTCGTGCCAGTTACTGGTAGTATCCGGTTAAACTCAACGATTCTGAACGCAGATCGAATACCCACTATTGTGTCGTTCTACAAAAGTCTAAAACATACGAAACACCGCACTTTCTCACGTAGATGTCGGTAATCGCGACATTTCACCTCATTTCACCAAGAATTCTGGCTAGCACATCTATCGTCTTGTGATTGTTCAGGCTTAGCTGATCGTAACCCTGTATGGAAACGCTAGTTTTTTGCGTACTCTTCGTATACATACTCTTCAGTTGCACACCAAACATCTCCCGCTTCCACAGAGTGCATGCAGAAGATGGACGGAACTAAGATGCTACGAGAAAACGCTGACACACCACAAGAGATCAACATTGCCTACGTTGATAACCATCACAAATCAGTATATCAACCAGCTCTGTTTGCATACCACAGAGATGAGCTGCCCCGCATCAAAACAGAATTAAATAGGTGGTCGCTTCGCTCACACCCACTATGCTTATGCGATAGGATTGTTTTGAATCCTTGTTTTTGCACATCTAGCTGAGGCGGCTCATTTTTGTGTATACTTGAAGGTTACAGGCAGTGCCTTCAGCAGAGAGGGCACGGATGAATTGTTGAACGGTGATGCAGAACATGTGTGGTGCACGGTTCATTCTACTGAAGTCTTTTGCCGGGCTACTCGGTTGACCTTTAACGTGAACCTCTCTCAACAGCCGACAGATATAAGGCACGTAAGCCTAATCAAGTCAAGCCAGCAAGCTCGAGAATGACTATTATTTTCGCAGTTCCAGAAACTATCATTGCTTCTGTCAGTCTAGCTGCAATTCAAGAACGTTTGCTGACGGCCTGCTGATTGAATGGGGTTGGTAACCAATGTAACCACACTTATTATACCAGCTACATAAATCCGCTGGTTTATTTTTTCATCAGAATTTTTTGCTGTTCGCGGCAGCCACCTTTCAAAGCAGTCATTCCCAAACAGGTCTCATGTAAGTTCATGAGTCGACTAATCGCTCTGGGTGGTTGACAAATGTTAGGTAGTTTTGACAAGAGGCAAATGACTCGGAAGGTTGCCCTTTTGAAACTTTTCAGTACAGCATATATTCTTTGGCAAACTCAGCTCGACTGGCAGTCTTTGGTTGCGAGATTAAAAGTTGAGGTGAACAAAAGAGCTTACAAGCGGTATTCGTAAGATTTTCTGGCAAGATCACCAATACGGTTGCCTACTGGCTCTCATCGTTGTAACCAAAATCGAAGTTTATTTCGATGTCCGGGTAATGAAGATGTTCGAAATATGTCGACAAAATTATGCACGATTCTGTCCATAAGGATAATTTGACCACTTTGAACGAGTATTTAATAATTTGTTTTCTGTGGAAAACGTAGTGCTTTTAGATGAGGCCCAACTGTGAAAAGTCACGGCTTCGTCTGGATTCGAACCACCGACAAGCGCTCTGCTAGCTCAGCTACGAATCTGTAAACTTAGTGCTGCCCAGTCCGACCTCACATGATACCTAAAAGGAATACGTGCGGTATTCACGTTAAAAAAGTTTTCATTTCTTGCATTCATCAATCCAGTTTGTTGAGTTGCCCTTGAATAAGGCCTAGCCAAGAATCCCCAATTTGGCTCGCAGTTATTTCATTAACCTGCTTCACAGCGAACGAACTGCATTTGCAGTGGCTTTCTTGGACCGTCTTACAAACTTACGTATATTGTCGTTCAGCTGATAGTGTATGTGTTCGTATTCCTTGAGTGGAAATTTTGAAATCACAATTTTAGATTTCATGACACCTTTGACTAGTTTAGTTACAACCACATTAAGTGTCTTCAGCCGTAAATTTATTCAGACCACTTCCAGACCTCACAAAGGATTGATACGGCCGCAGTGAGTGGCCGTTACTCTGTAAGTCAAGAGAGGAAATAAAACCATGTGGCCCCCCAAAGTGGCCCTCTCTCAAAATATGTCGCATGATGGAAACAAGTGGACGTTCATAATCGCTACTTTATGGTTGCCCGGCTTCCAAGTGATAGATGTTAGTAGACTACTTGCTCAACTGGTATCAGTTTGGGCATTTAGACTTCAACGCGTCGTTTGTGAGGCAAAGCGTGAGGTTGGAGAAAACCGAAAAGCATGAGCGTTGTATCAGTGGGACGATAGTTCCGCTGACTGAAAAGGTAAGTACCACTAGAACTTGACTGGCACGTTCAGTGTCAACTCAAGTCTTCTCTACAGCACTGCTGTGTCTGTTATCAAATGCAACCTTCCATTCTCTTATTTGCGCCCCATAGATGCAGTGGTCCTCTGAAGTAGAGAAGCCGCCAAGCTGCCAGTGCCTGATTGCGCTCGCTACTAGCTAAGCGAAGCCAATACATTCATCTAGTACCAGCACTAGCGATGCCAGTAGAACAGCCACTCTCATAACACAGGTGTTCCAAAAACTAACAACAATGGGAACCGGGGTCTTAACCTCGTCTGTCATCTAGTACGAGAGAAATAAAATGGGTAGTTAATAAGACTTCTCCGTGATATTTTTCCTGATCTCTGTAGGACGCCACGTTGCTCGAAGTATGGGCGATATACGTAGTGTTAACCAATTTTAATGGCACTGGTCGCAACAAACCGGTCAGGCAAAGCGTGATTCTATTATTTTGATTATATTAAACGTCAAAAATAGTTTCATTCAAAAACAGTTTCACGAATGTTTCACATGACGTGCACTAACGACGAGTGGGAGTTTCATATATTATCAGTTGACTAGCTGCCGAGTAATAGTGCTGCGACTTGCAAATGTTCATGAACTGATGTTGGTTTTGTCTTTCTGATAGTTTTTGGTCAGGAAGAATATTTGACGTAAGATATCCGCACCAAATTTAGTACGAATGAAGCCAAACGGTTTGGGCGTCGTGTTCAACATGTTTTTGATAAAAAGATTGAGATTAAAACAACGTAATGAACAATTTGTAATACTCCACGTTTCAAACATCTCCATGTGGACTTCCTCGGAGGTGTGGTAATCAATGTGATCCGGATTACAACACTCTTGAGGAAGTAAACACAAGGTTGTTACAACGTAGAGTAATACAAATTGCTCATAACACTGTGTTATTCTCAATCTATTTATCAAGAATATTTGACGCTTTGCCGGAAACTTGTGAATCGCCGATTGTCTCCAGCGTTTCTATTTGAACGTTGTTCTCAATTACCGCCTACTGAGCATACACCCTCGTGTCTGATGCGTTATTTATTTTGCGGTCACTTGCGAATCATTCTACGGCGCTGTGTGTTACGGCTGTCAGCGCCGCACGGATATCGAACGAGACAACAAGTCCCAAACCGTCCAAAAATAGGTTCCACTCAACTATGAACCATCTCATTCATTCGACATACTGTGAAGACTAAAATTGCAACATCCAGCTACACCATATTTGTCTTAAAATGCTAGACGCGAATGAACTTTCCGTACCTATTCTGTGTTGTCCTTCGTAAAGAAAGCGGTAGATCTGAAACGCTTTTGTCCGTCAGCCTGTTTGAAAGCGGTTGAGCCCTTTGGATCTAGGACTGGGAATTGTCAAACGCAGCTGCTTTCCAGTATAACTCGATACAGGGTGAATTCTGTCAAACCTTCAGAGCTTGTCCCATGACAACCGCAAGCACATTTAATCAAGAGTTTACCGTACTTACATTGCAGAAACTTCACCGAAGACCTTTGGAGCGACGAAAGCGTGTATAAGAAATTCATATCAGCTGCGTATTCCAATTGGTTGAAACCAACGGTATAGTTTTCCAGACCAACTTCTCAACCAGTTAAACTTTCTGCATCATTTGGTAATGAATTATTCACATTCAACAACCCTTTCAGCAGCGACTTTATGACGTGGCTCTTCTAACCAAAAAGTCATTCTTTCTGGAATTTTACGCACCATTTCGCAAACCTAATCAGGAGGCGACATTACACAGTCTCGTATAGCTCTGCTTGCATACCTCTTACAATAGTGGAGCAAATATAAAAGAGGTTGGTCTCTGGCTTCAACCCGACTGTCAGTGTAGTTCTTAAAATTTGCGTGAACACCACTGTCCAGATGGATGACACTCAAAACGAGCCAGTTTCACTCTGAGGAGCCCAAGCTATTCCAACAATGGTCGCAACACTAACCTAACAGTCAGCAACCTCTACAGCCAGCAGAATCACTTGCGACGCTCCCTGCAGCGCATTTATTGCGGGGTAATCAAATTGCAATTAACAATCTGGGACAAAAGTATTAATGCTATATCTGTTGTCTACCAGAATATTCGGGTTGAATTCAAATCCTGTGCCTTCATCCCAGCTAGCTCCACTTTATTCCGCGTCTTGAAGATATTTTCCGTCAGTACCCTTCTAACGTATTAGCTTCTAAGGTATCATCTTCTGCTAGCTGCCCTCCTCTCAACTGTGCAGTCAATAGCGCACAACCTGCCTTACCAAAAAATGACTTAGAACTACCATGGTAAACAAGGAGAGGAACATCATCACATGGCGCTCGCATTATTTCGTTTCCAGAGGATCATCCGGCCAAAGTGGAGAACAGTGACTAGTAACCTCAAAAGTCCTTACCAACACAACTACTTAAGTTGCTTCCTTCGGACAGGTGAGCAGTCAGGAAAATCAAAGTAATCTTGTTCGAGGAACTCTATGCTTCGTTAAATGATGACCAATTCTGGCATATAAGAAGAACATATAAAGTGAGAAGGTGTAGATGGATAGAAAAATAATACGCCGCAGGAATACAAATAGTCGGCTGCCGTTTATCATGGCATTTCAACAATCTTTGCACAGATTATTTCCTGGTTGCAAAAAATTGAGTTTCACCACAAGTAAGCGCAACTTAGGCAATTATGTTCTAAATGACCGCAACCTCTCATGTAGCAGTGCGTCATTAACTGGGCAAATCAACTTTATAATTTGTTACTGTAACAATCGGAATTACGGACTTGAAAAAGTCCCAGAAATCACACTCGGATTGAAACATCCCACGCAAGTAACAAGGAGAAGACATCATACTGGTTGCATTGAACCGTCCTTCATGCATGAGTCAAGAAGCCACGTTTATAGATGCACAACAGTATTTAAAAAACCACTGCCTGTCGTTGGCTGATCCTACTGACACCTGCAAAGTCAACCTGTGAACTTTTCGGTGCAATACAGAGCAAAGGAAATTGGTAGCCGACAGAAAGTGTAACACTGAGGATTTTCGTCCAGTCCTGATATGGTTTCTCAAGGCGACATATGAATTAGGTCCTGTTTTGCGTTGGAATATGGGTAAGTGGCGAATCGAGTAGGTAGTAACCACAGTTACTCATTGAGCTCAGGGTGAAATTTCATTTACGCTATCCGCTGTCATACTCAGTTCACTAAAGCGCACCGATTTTAGGCTCGATATACAGAATTTTCTTGTCTCTCGAAAAACAAGGAAATAGGTACAGCGTATAATTTACAAGCGGATTAAAACATGAAGTGGTGTTGCCTTCTCACTTCAGCTGTACAAACCCTGGCACTGTAAAATTACATCTACCGTAACATAAGAGAGTGGTATAGTGTGACCGATCCTCTATCACTGCCGTCACTTCCGAGCGAAAGCGCTTGTACACAAAATCAACCACTTCACGGGTAACTAGCAAACGCTTCATGAACAGATGAACTGTGTCTAATCGGAAACAGTCTACCAGATTCTGCCCTAACTGCGTCATCGACGGTAGAATTCAACCACAGGCTTGACGTACATTCAGTCAACATGAGCATCAGAATCAGTAAGTCGGAGTGAATTACTCTAGTTCTCTCATTGCTGACGTTATCCAGCCGTTTTTCTTGCATGTTGTGATGCGATTGTTGTATGCTGCATAGGCTGATGAGGTCTTATTACGACACATTTCGTAATTCTATCGTCAACCCTCTGAACATGGAAAAATCGTTTTATTTGCTTTTTCTGCCTCAACCAACCCACATATCCCAGTATTGAGGAACATGCTCCGTTTCTTCTAATCTTCAAATTATCCATGAACTCTACTACTTGTTTACATGTATTCTACTTCTGTCCGTTTGTCGCATTCGGTGTGACACAAATATCTGCATAATTATCTTTATTTGTGCTCTCTAACTTTATTCGAGGTTGTAACTATTCTGATGTTACTTGTCACAGAAAGCCGAGTGAAACGTAGTTTTCTGCTACATGTTTTCAAGATAGATCAGTTGAGAATCACACCATAATATGAAACATTCCTATTATAATATGCTGTTCTGAATTGGTAATGTTTGAAAATTGCGAACACCGATGAGAAAAGTCTAGGTCATTCACCGTGCCTCTTATTCTGATCAAAGATTATTACTACCCGTGTACTTCAACAGAAACAGTGGCCTCTTTTCGTATGTATTAGTATATCTCTCCCTGTGGAACATCATCTAGCCGAGATCAAAACTGGACTGACAGAGGCGATTACCAGCGCAATTTTGACACTGATTTTCGACTCACACCGCGCTGTCAACCCAATGTCTTCTCTTCATCCAGTTTACCCAATCGAAGGCGTTCACTCAACAGCCATGATAAACGTAGATCCATATCAATTCAAAACTATCAGAATTCGGCTGAATTATAGAAAATTTTCCACACAGATGCACTTTGTTCAGGCTTTGTGGCTACCATAGCAATCTACCCACACCACAATTGATCAGTCTGGTGCAGCTCTACTTACGTTATATTTGTGGCGTTGTGTCAAAACGTTCCCTTCATTTATATCTGTGGCACGTTTGACCTCGTTTGAAGTTGTTACTGGATGTGTTAGTTTAGCCCTAACAACACTGTTCCATATAATCGCTATGCATTTGGTCAGATAAGGAATACTCTAGAACGGATGTTTTCGATACATCACGTTTCAGGTGACTGCTCTGGAGAATTTTAATCACCAAGTTATTTAATGCGTCTCTGTCTTTACGTCCGAAGTTCTAATTGATCAACGGGTAATTTCAGTCGACCTGAGCGGAAATTGTGTACTTTTTCTGACCCGTCTGCAGTCCGTCAAAATTTTGCTGGTACCACGTGAGCGTGTGTAACGATCCCTATGGGATTCAGGCATCAGTTTCCAGACGGCATTTGGTCACTCAGTGTGTACAGTGTTTCTCTAGAGATGTCCAGGTTTTTTGTGTCAGTCTTATACATTTACGAAATTCAAATAAAAATTGTTACAACACGGCAGGTCCAGGCGGTGAATTTAAACGCAAGCCCAACAGTGATATAGTGACATGTCGTCTTTTGAGATTATTTTGCTACCTATTTTCTATCATATACCTCAGTGGAGCGTAGATATATGAAAACCGTCTGAAGACAGGCAGTATATATCAGACCAACCCCCTTCATCTGATGTAAATCACTACGACGGATGTATAAATAGCCTGTCTACAAAGGATGATACACTTTTCTGATTAATCTCGCTCACAGCAATTTACGGTTCCCTTTTTATGTGAAGGGTACGGAATTCCTCATCTGACCATTTCGGGCAAACCGACTCACAGATGCCGAATCATTTTTGACAACGACTGTTAAATTCGCAAGTGTCAAGTCTAAACCTGTAGTAGACCAACATCGGATAATCAGCAAATGCTGACGTACGGAAACCCGAGGAGTTCATCGGTCTCATGGTTGAATGAAAATTCGGAAAGCCCACTGAGTTTGTTCGTGATAATCAGAAGATGGGCGATTACACACCACGGTTTGGTTGATATTAATATATCATGGAAATGGCTGATACCAACGTATGCCAGTGATAGTGAAGTCTACATTTTTCTGAAGGTGTGTGTGGAAAACATATGGTGCAGTGGACGTCCCAGCAGATTTCCCATTGCAACATCAATTGATCCATAACTTCCCCTCGCAAGTAAATGTTCGGTTCTGAAACACAAAAACCCGGGTTTATTTTAATCCTTGTCGGAGCAGGAAGAAGATATATATTGTGGTATACCAGCAGTTCGATTACCGTCTTCGCAAGCGAGTTACATACAGCATGTAAGCGGACACAGACAGTAAAATTACGCGCATAAATTCTCTTTAAGCATTGTCATTAATCTAAATACAATGCGTCCGGTTATTTCAATCACTTTTTCACATATAACACCGATTCGGTATTTCACATGAATAAGTTTCTTAAAGATCAGCAACATTGGGTTCTGGTTGCCCAACAATAATTTGAACGGTCTCAGTGGATCAAATTGGTGTCCTGTTATCATGGAATACCCAGCAATGTACGAATAGAGATACACAGAACAGTTCCGTTACATCATCATCATCATCATCATCATCATCATCATCATCATCATCATCAT
>QNGE01001689.1:45265-136558 GCA_008508345.1 Paragonimus westermani
AAGGCGCCAATGTTTACCAGTTGTCTTGGCCTCAGAAAACAATTATCGCCCGAAGGCACATGGAAGGCAGAAGAAATAGGGGGTAAAACGGTAGGAGAAAGTCGTGGTCGGTTAGTAATGTCACTGTTGAGAGAACGATAACTTCTGATACTTCCCGGTTGTTTATGCTGCGGAAGGGGGTTGACTTGAGGGACCCAACTCCTAGCCTCTGACTTAAAAGTCTGACCTGCGAGACAACAGGGTATAGGGTTTTCTTGGGGGACCCTACCTGGAGCCAAGGACTCAAGAGTCTGACTCACTTGGCAGTGAGGGGCTTGCCTACCCAGAGGGCGCAGTGAATAAGACAATCATGTCTGATTCTGAACACTGCTGCGCGCAGCGGATGTACTCGAAGCTACATCAGGCTTTTGAGAGATATTTGATGTTTTTCGACCGTATTGAATAATACGCCGACAGTCACGGTCAACCGTTGGGCGATCGGAGTGCTCTTTGTTTAAGGGTACCTTTTCTAACCCCTTCTTCCTGATACGGAAGACAGCGGTGCCACAACTATAAAAATAGTTCTGCTGTATGCCCATAGGATCGTGCCTCACTACCTAAGCACTCCTACGCGGTCAGTAGTGCGACATACAACCCTATGAGTGTAACTGCTTTTCGTCTGACTGATCTCTTTTGGCCTGTCTGACAAGGTTGCACCTGGAAGGACCGGCGTCCTAGTCAGCATAGCCCGCCGGATCAAAACAGTACACAAGGCCGACCACCTCGTTAAGGTAGCAGTATAGGTCGGGCGTTACATCATAAGGCATGGTAGGATGCATTTCCCAAAGCACAATGTGGATCCGGTTCTCGAAACAGATTAACTTGCAGAAAAGCCGCCTAGCATTGTATGCATCAACCCTCATGCAAACGAAGATTGCACAGAGCGTCATGTGGGACTGGAATAAATGAGTGTGGGTGTCCGCTTGCATTAGATTTTGCGTTCCGCATTTGTCTTTCATTCACGGTGTATTCGTTGCATGCACACTTTCAGCCAGCATGACCACAAGTGTTCACGTGACTGCCCGCAAGTGTAGGCTTGTCACCTTGCACGACCAGAATACCCGTTGTGTACCTGGTGTAAGAGTATACTCCTCTTCACTTTTTACATCTAGACAGCTCACATTCTTCCCCCGTCTACTACGGTTCCTATTACCCTTCCAACCAATGAACCATAAGTTCGTGAGCTATAAAAATTTACCTAAGTTCACGGGACGGGATTCCCAAAGCTAGACTGTCGGACTCACTCAAATGATTACCAAGAGACATGACCTCACTTTTTTGGAACCGGATGACTTTTGTCCCATTAGTATATGAGCGACATTAAATTTGCAGTGAGAGTCACCTTTCTGCAAACCTGCTGTTTCGTCGTATTGACAATAGTACGTTTCCGCATCAGACGAATGACATTTGGAATAAGTCGACAGTGATAACCAGATCAGTTAATGCGTCAGTTTTCTGTATGGAGGAAGCAACCAGCATTTAACGTTTAACACGCATTCGTTTCATTCACAGCTTTGCGCATTAGTTCTTACATATAGAACCCACAAGTGTTGACTAAACGAGGCCTGTGGGGTTTGCTGTTAACTCTTTTGCATGAGTCGCTTTCCGGATAGACGCCTTTGAAATATGGTGAGATGTCTGTGTGACGGTGGCCTCGTGCAGCTTAGTTTTTGTGTTCAACTGATTTGTGCACCATACTATGAAAGTGATTATACTCCGTGCCAAAGGACCACTGCGTACCTCCAGTCAAATTCCCTACATGATGGATTAACTGAAATGTATACCTCACGATCAGGACTACAGTGCGTCAAAAACTGTGTTAGCAATACAATCAATGTACACATGCGATTGGCGGCAGGTAATTCCAGCGTAGACTGTCTCAATGACCGACGCGGCGGGACAACTGCTCATGAAGGTCATTACGAAGGGGCTTGCATCACACCACGCACGGTTTCAACCAAAGGAAGGCCTTTGTAATCCAGCCGATCAAATTTGATCAATCAGAAGACAGGCTACCGTAAAACATAAACCCTTACTTCCAGGAAATAAAAGGCCTTTTGCAATAGCCGGGTTTAAGCAAGAAAACCATGACAGAATTGTGAAAATATCCCAAGAGGAGTTCAAACACGTGAGTGAATGGCAAAGTATTTCACATGGCATTAGAAAAACAAATCCTTGTCTTGATTCGGGGACAAATAAAACTCCTAAGTGTGCGATGAGAACCAGCTGGATTGCAGAAATATAATTACCAGAAGACAACATTATCTATCGATATGCACGAAAAAGGTTGTAATTACACATGGCCGAGTTAAGTTAGCTGCAACTATTGCGCTGATTATTGACCAGTGGGGGACGGCTATCATGGTAGTTGACAACATCACAATACGTACACATTGTTGCGTGTACGTAGTCTTCATTGTCTAGACACAGTAAGTAGGCTTATTCTGTTTTGGGCCTTGTGTATTTCACTGAAAGTGAGGTAAACATTCCTTCTGACAGATTAGCATACATTGAATACTTGCGCTTAATAATGGAATGCCCAACGTTTCAAACTGCCCACATCCCCAGTCGATAACCGCTGCAAAAATCGATGGTTAGCTCTCATCATAACTGTCTCGTGTCTCTAAGAGATCTTCCCACCCGTTTGCACCACGGGGTTGCTTGAACACAGTGTGTTTTTCTGGCCGTTGCTTTAACAATGTAACTTGACAAATAGTTTGTTATTGAGGTACTAGTTAGTCACAAAAGTGACGTGTCAGCTGTGGAATGTTCACAATAACTTTGGTCTGTCTGACCTGTTGCAAAATTTAGACAAGAGATTTCCGCAGAAAAACTGCTGTGGCTGTATAGACTGGGATTTCTTTGGATGGTACCCGTGCTATTTTTCTCGCGTGCTGTTGCATAATTTCCCCATCCATTTGCCGTTTGATGCACGGTTGTTGACTGCTAAGAAGGTTTGCATTAAAACATTCGTATTCCGTAGAATATTCCAGTCCAGGGAAGCGAGAACCAGATTGTTCAACATGGTTTTCGAGTAAATTGTCCGTGAGACTTTCTAAGTATAATGATATCAGATAAACAGGTCGACAGCTTCTAGATTGGTAATTTTGAAAGAAGATATCAGTGCTTATTAATAGCGTACTGTGCACGTTCCGGTCTGCCGTTTCAACCATATTCGAACGTTCCGGAAGGTAGGTACAGTCAGGTACGTAAAAATAAGGGATAGACTAACATATGACGCTGTACCTTCATTTACACCGAAAATTGAACAGTAGTACTCTCAGGTGCATGTAGTTTTAAAATTGTCAGGAATGGCATCACTGTCTGCAATTGGTTGTACACTCGAATGCATTGGGACAGTCGTCAGCAGATTGCTTTCAAGTTCCTCTGCCACACAACCTAGTCACTTGGTGGAAAGCAAGATCAAATCGGGTTAATTTATATCCAGTTATTTTATGCACTGACTGATTGTCAAGCAACATATTTTTATTTGCACCTCTGTTTCAGCAAAGTTTGCAGATAATTGTGGCTGCTCGTTGCGACAACACAGGAGTTTAATGAGACTACAAAATGTGGTGACACTTGTTTGATGTTGAAAGTTTCATGATGAACAACATTCACGTTTGATCGTAGCCTTCAAACAGACTTTCCAGCCGACCTCTCTTAAAAAAGCATTACAATCCAGTTTTGTTCTCACAAAAGCTTGTCATTATTGCACACTCTCGCCACTGCCGGGACTAGAATTCCGAGCACGCTTCCATGAGGTGACTGCGTTAACTATTGCTTCATTGACCTAATACTAAGCACGGCCGGATTGTCATTTCCGAAAGGTCGACCACTTTCGCTCTTGAGTAATGATAAAACGTTTTCCTGAAGCACACTATCTGCGTCGAGGATTATTGTCGTCCCCCAGTAGGTCAACCCACTCTACTATATAAGAGCAGGCATCGATCCAACCTCACCAAACGCCACATTCAGAACTATACGCTGAAACATTCACGCACTGATGATGTCACCTCGCTTGGTGACGAAACGTTTGCAACCTAAATGCCGAGCTCGGCGAACATATCAATACCAAAACCATCACCCCGAGCTACGAACAACACCACCATCGTTCTCAACCATCAGACTAGTTCGCCTGTCTTCCATATGGTGCCATGATTGGTTGAGACTTACCAACTAAACGCGTTTGATGATAGAAACCCTTTTTACACCCCCGATGGATTCCAACCATTACACAAATTACCAGCGTCACCTTTTGCGAAATCGCAAACTGGAACGCCGTGTACACAGTATTTTGTTACACGACACTGAGTTCATGGGCTGGCAGCTGAACTCCGGATATGATGATGGAACATATTCTCAAAGCAACCGAAGTCCACTTGACCGGTTAGCGTTCGACCGGCGATTCAGTTGGATGTAACCATAGCAACCGATTATTACAGTGTAATGTTTTTGTCAACATTGCTTTCCAGAATACAGTAATCAAACCAAATTTGACCTTCTCTGTCCCACTCCCACGTGATCGTTTGGTATGAAATACTACTCCAGATTTGCTGAACATTTTGTGACAGACTTGACAGAGCAAAATAAAACTACTTGAGAACGAACAGGGATGCGGTTGGACTCAAGCCAGTAAAAATTAGATCATATGTCTATGCGATGAACGCTATCTGTTGGGACAAAAAAACATTTAGAATCAAGTACCCACCCAGAACACTTTATCTTGTGGTTTTTTCACGACATGCAGTTACACTACTTATCAGTCGATGGATTCATTGGAAATAAGATGAGGAACGTTTTCAAAATTTAAACTAGAAACTGATGTTTTCATAATGTATGCTGATGAACTTGTGAAAGTTGTAACCCGGTGTGTTTTGTTGAGCGCGTGTGAGTCTATAATACACAAAGGGTCAAAAACTGTTAAGATGAAGCAGGATTGATTGAGTCGACCTGTTTATACCAACGTATTAGAATCAGAAGTGTTTGCATAAAACCCCTTGCAGTCCACAATATAATCGATAGTCGCAGTGGTGATTAGTGTGGCTATGGTGGATATCCTTTAGACACTGTCAACCTATGAATATAGAAAGTACAACCATCGAAGGACGTAACTACTCCGTCGTCTTGACAACCCACGTGGTAAAAGACAAGTGTTCCGATGAAGTGTCCTCATTCACCGGTAATGGTTTCGGTTCTCAGGCGTGTGTGGGGGCTGCAGAGACTTGTCAAACTTGGACCAGTTGTCAGGATTCTACTGGTGGTCACTGAGATCACCGCTGTGTCGTAAAACCGTCGGATCATATTGCGTTTAGTGCATAAAATCTAGTTTACACCGGTCCTTTTTAGTATCACTAATTGAACAGTTCGTTTAATCAAACTTCCTTGATATTCTTTCAGCCAGCTGTCTGGCAAAGAAGCTGGTCATCTTGTTTAGTGTCTTAAAGATGGCCATTTCAGGCAGACGAAATTCGTTGACATTTTAGACTCATCTGCTTCACTTTCTGTACCCCTTGGTTTTCTTAGGATTGTGTTGAACACAATGTTCTCGTTACAGTGGTACTTTTCGGAGTATCGACTGCTAGTTGCACAGATGCATCATTTTCTTGTATGCAGATAGCTTCTTTGTTACCAAACGTTCATCCAGCGCTGATGGTTGGTATACTTTGCCAGTATATTGATTCACATCAGTTGAACATAGGATCCCCCTCGTCTGAGTTAAAAAGACCCGTGCTACCAAGCATAACCAACGTGAATTTGTAATCCCAGAAAAATGACCATACATACGTCGGCAGTAATGCAATGGGTAGACTTTTCACTCTTCTATTAACTGACCTTTTCGTTAACCGTTTAGAAAAGAGTGCAAATGTTGTTATCAAGCGAGTTCGTTTCCACTGACGTTACGCTGACGATAACGTACTATTCACCGACACAAATAAGACAGCAACAAATTTACTAGACTCAGTGAACCAGCTGAATCACAAAATTGGCATTGCCATTGAGCACGATCGTGACGGTACTCTAAAGTTTGTGAGTGTTCGCATGAAGCGACGTAATGCCGGCTCGTCGTTGTGGTCCATCAATCGCAAACAACCTTGGACTTGAAGTTTCGGAGTTTTGTATCCATACAGTGCAAGCGTGATTCGGTGAAAACTTTGTTTCACGATGCAAGACGAATCTGTTGGATGGAATCAGTGGCCTGGTAGATGTCTCTGTTGAGGTGCGGGCTCAAAGAAAATGATTATCCATCAACATTATTCGAGATATTCAACCAACCTGCCGGCTGACTCAATGGCTTCAATGGTTCCCAAAGTGAATGGCTATCCCCGTTTGCAGTAGAGGGGTGGCTACATCACAATCCCACTGGAAACTATATCAGGACGACTACAGTTGTGTGCTGTTGAAATGTTTACCGTCCTCCGAATTTCAATGTCACCTGTCAATACCAAATCTTAAACCATTTGCGAATTCTCGCACATATAGAACGGAGTGGTAGTTAGACATCCGAGTCAGCCAGCATGCTATGATTTAGGTCCATAAAACGCTGGTTGAAATCACGCTGTCGGACTGAGACCGGAGCTTGATAATTCACAAAAATCGGCGCCATCGGTCGCTTGATATGTCAACTTCAAATGAACACGGGAGAAGGCCGTTTGGATACGCTATGCAAAAAAAAATCGGTAGCTTCCACGGTTAATGGAAGAGGTAACAAGTAACAAATTGAGGCGATTACTTAGCATACAGAAAGAGATATTCATGAGTACTAGGTTGCACGGTAATTGCTACACACTTTTGTGCATACCTTTACAAATGTTGACTTTGCTGTCTGGCTTCGCAATTTCTGCTGAACTTTGCTATGCAAGCTCGTTTATTGTAGTGTGAACCCGATGAAAGTAAACGAGATGTGTCTGAGAAATATGCAGTGCGAGAACCGTTCCCACTTTCTCCGTTGAAAAAAAATCATGTTTGATTATTCAATTGAAGATCTGCTTTGTAGCTTCCACAACGTGGATCAGAATTTCCCAGTCTAATTTGGTTGGTTCCAGTTTTTGTAGTGCCGAACACGGCATCGCAATTCCTCCTTGAAAAAAGCCAGTAGTAGCATGTAAGATGTCTTGCGCAATGACATTTCGTTCGCATCTCATCGGTTACTTTTGCGAAATTAACATACACTTTATATAGTTAAGGGGCAAGCAGCTAGGCGAAGTCAATCTAGAAATATTTGAAACAGTCAGTCAGGTGACCAAAGCGGAAGCAGCAAAATGCAACTGATTGATAATTTTGATGCAATAAATGGGTGGTAAAACATACATACATAATGAGTGGTGAATGTCAGTTTGCATAACAAACTAACGTTTACTCTTGAAATCAAACAAAATGAGAGGATATCTTTCCTTGACATTCTTTTGAAAAGGCGCGAGGATGGGTCACTTTCCAGAGGTGTCTACCGCAAATCCACGTGGACAGGACAATATCTACACTTTAAGAGTTTCACACCTATTGCTCAGAAACGTGGCCTCGTTAGGACTTTGTTTCACAGAGTTCGACGTATTGCGACGGATGATGAGCTAGAAAGTGAACTGACGTTACTGCACGAGACTCTTATAGAAAATGGTTATCCCCAAAGGTTTATTGAGAAGTACTCCACTCCACAAACAACGCGGGTTACACCCATTACTGTTCCTCGCAAGCCTGTCTATCTAAATCTTCCTTTTAAAGGTGATAATGTCTCAGCCCTGATCAAACGCCGTTTAGATGCAGCACTCAAGCGCACATACAACGCAGCCCGACTGGTCTACGTGGATGAAACCACCCGTGTTCCAACTACACCTAGAAAAGACGTGGTGCCCCTTTTCGCCCAATCCAATATTGTATACACGTTTGATTGTGTCTGTGGAAGCAGATACGTCGGCAGAACCAGGAGGCACCTCGGCACACGTATCAACGAACACATACCTAAATGGCTTTTGAATTCGGGGGTCGGTTGCGCCGTCAGTGCCATTACAAAACACCTTCTACAGACCGGCCACTCAGTGGACCCTAGAACGGCTTTCAGAGTGTTCTTTAGACCCAAGCTAAAGCAGGCTCTCAATATTGCTGAAGCCGTCGCAATACATCGACTGAATCCCTCTTTATGCGCTCAGAAACAGTTGGTGACTAACCTTTCACTTTGTTGGTAATAATGCAACTGGTACTTTTTACAGTATTTCAGCTCTTGTTTGTTTTTTTGTAGATTTTTTCTAACCATATCTGACATTCACCACTCAATATGTATGTATCTTTTACCACCCATTTATTGCATCAAAATTATCAATCAGTTGCATTTTACTGCTTCCGCTTTGGTCACCTGACTGACTGTTTCAAATATTTCTAGATTGACTTCGCCTAGCTGCTTGCCCCTTAACTATATAAAGTGTATGTTAATTTCGCAAAAGTAACCGATGAGATGCGAACGAAATGTCATTGCGCAAGACATCTTACATGCTACTATTGGCTTTTTCCAAAGCCCTCAAAATGTAAACGATTGTTTTCTGTGCATATCAAAATAAGACCTTCAGGGTATTGAAGTGGGACGCCTATATCACATGATTAAAGGTAAAATCACGTCAAAAATCAACTCTCTCACGAAAAAACTAGAGGCATCAGCCTCAATTTGGTGAATCGATTGTTCGAAATCCAACACCATCCATTACTTAACACCTCATGACCCATCAAACATTTTTCTGATAAAAGAATTTCTGAAGCTGATGGAATAAATTTGTCCCGTATTATTAAAGTACCCAAACATACACCCTTGAGACTGAGGCCGCTTTGTACAAAAATGACTGATTTTTATTGTGATCAGTGGGTAAATTAGTGAATACCAAATGCAGTCCTTTTGGACTGGGGAGACTAATGAGAAAAATCTTAAGTCTCTGAACGTATCGTGCTTACAAATCAGAACCGAAGTGTGTCAGATTTTTTGACCGTAGGCATGTGGCTAACGAATATGCATACATTGAAAGAACTTTGCCGAAGTAATTACTGCGTAAAGTGGGATTTATTCTATGCATTAACTAGCATAACAGGCTACAGTTTCGAATTTGCGATGGGCGGCCAAAAAATTTGAGAGAATGTTGCGGTCGGCGGTATAAGAAAACCAGCTACACAAGAACCAACTCCTATTTCCTCACAGTGAACACAGAAACTGCTACTAGTGGAGATGTATCCGAACTCTCTCCAAAAAACGGAAACGTGGTGTTGTAAACAAAATGAATTTAATCAACTGGCCATGCACGTTTATGACATTTCGACTAATATAAACCAGCTGCAGAATGGAAGGAGCGCAGATTTCAGTGTACGATCAATGAAACGGTTTGATCCGCGACATGCACAATACAGTTTAGAACTGATAGCAAGTATCCTTCAACCGCATAACATAGCCTTGACACAGAAAAATCTAGAAAGCGCCACGAATACAGAAGTCTGAACCTTTACACAACAACAATATCATTATTTTTGGTGAGGAAATGAATGCGGTTTGAAGCTAATTTCTCATAAGCCAACGTTATCCACTTCACTGCAAATCTTCATCCATACAGCAGTATAGTTCTCCAAAATAGGTTTTATTCGACACTGTGCGCACTAAAGGATATGGATTATTCTGGTACATATATGTTGGCAGTCTTTGAACAACACAGATTACAAGTAATGTCCCCGTGGATATGTCTCTGCGGTACTGCAGAGTGAAGCGCTGTTTCAATTCATTGAGTTTATTTCAACTCTTCCGAATGACGGCTAGGAGAAACGAAACGCCCAGTCGGCAACACCAGTCTACAGAATTTCTTCATCCATGGAGAAGCCAAGTTTTACAATGTATTTTTTGCGTAAAATTTCCAGGAGATCGATGCTGGAATGTTAATTGTGACATTTTGTAGTGTGTTTATTAAACTTCGGTTGGCGCGATGGCTATTGTGTATTCTGTGCAACCTGACAGTTATCGTTACGCCACTCTTGAAGTATGCCGTAGAAGTGAACCATAAGAATCGGCCTGGGTCCATTCTGCACTCCCTAAGTCTTACACAAAACCGAACATAAAGTCACGGTTGTCCTTCATTCCACCGTTTAATTTTTATCCAACAAGCAAAATGTGCATCCGTACGGGCAAACATATTTCTAACTGAATGTGCTTGCAGTACGCGGCAGTTAAAACACATAATGCACATGATTGTTTTGGCGTGCTGACCCGAGAAGAACGCTAACAACAGGGTTTTGTTTTCACGTTCTAAAAAAACGCATGGAACAAATTCATGTACGGATGGTTTCCAATTTGAAAAGGGAAAACGCTGTTAAGCAAATTAATTTTCGGCTGCCATCACACTTCAATTAATTTGGCTTTTTTTAATCAACTCACTTGTCAATTGAATTCTTTTTTTCACTCTGACAAGGCACCCACATTGGGCTACTTAAAAGTTCATAGTTCCATACCACAATACAGTGAATTCGGGGTTACATTTCCAATTTAACCGTAATGACCTTAATGGTGAATGTCCCTAATTATGAGACTTAGTCACATGGCATACCTACACCGATTGTTTTGAATGCAGCGAGTACAATCGCGTCATAATCTAGGTTGCTGATACATGCTTAATTTAATACCACAGTGTTTTAGTTCGTGGTCGATCTTTGCAAGTTTCTCTCACAGTTCCTCAGGTGCTAACTGGCAAGCGAACATCGCACCACCAAACCTCTATTCCAGCGCGCACAGAGTAGCCGAGTGTACTGTATAACCGGCTATGCAACTGTTGTCATAACCGTAACGAGTGCCACCGTTTAGCTCACTGCAGCTGTACGAATGTCCACTCAATATGCAAATTCACAATCATTTTGTGTTCTGCTCACGCGCTTAGTTCAATTGTTCCATTCAGCGACACAACGCGAAAGCGATACGTGTGTACAATTAGTCACGGGCAAACCTGTGGTGAATAGAAGCTATAAAACGGTAAGCGAAATTCGAAAACGACCAACGTAGACCAGCTGACAACATAAAAATCCTCTTTATTACTAAACAATATGAGCACCAGTGATTATCTGGTCTCCAAAATACCACAAGTATACAAGCTCAGTGTAATTAGGGATAGAAACTGATCCACTTAGCGTATTCAGGGTAATATCCTCTGTCGACGGAATACATACTACTCAAAAGAACCTTGCGAGGAATGCCTGGGGAAATGCCACATTTCATAAGGTGTACGTAATGATAAATGTGATATAAACGCTTGAAAAGTAACCTATTTAAGAATCATCAGGCGATTAAATCACAACCTGCTGCGTAACATCTTATATTACAGTATAAAACAAGTCTGTTATCGTTACCTAAATCTAAGCTATTAGTTTAGCACCTTCAAGATCTCCTAGTTCTAAATGAAAATGCTTCAGACACCTTTCTATCAATCATTCTAAAGCTTAACAAGGCACATGGGCTCATTTTATAAATCTCAGATTTAAACTGTCCAATTTCTTTCCATTTTCATTTTTCTAAACATTCGTATGGACGCTCTTTCTTGGACAAATCTGGCTTTGGACATTTACGCAAAAAATCAGAGCACTTGCGAACAAAAACATGTAGACAGACTTCAAATGACAACTATTAATTAAATGTCCTGTGGATGTGTGGGTTCCAATGCTGAAAATTGATTGATTTCCACATTCAGTGTTCCCTTGTCTACCACACTGAAACTTTCAAAACTAATCAAAGCAAATCAGTTTTCTACCTTCTGGTTGTACGTTATATATGAAATGTGGAAAGCTTGTTTGCCTAATATTTCCCAAAACTCGCTGTAAAGAATGTTGAACAATAAACCTATGGTCGCACTCCATAGGCTTTCCAATCAGCCTTATTCGAAATGAAAAACTAGACTCAAACTTCGCCCTCTCTAGAGCTCGTCAGCAGTATATCCCATTGTCATGGCTGAGATCAGAACTCGGACCACGCTTTCGTAAAACAACCCTATTGCCCACTGCACCACTCACTTCATTTTGGGCACGACCGAATCATTGTATGTCAACAGTCAGCCACATTTATTTGTGACTTATGCTCTGATTGCCCGACCGTATCGAGAGGAGTGACAGTCACTGTCCTGAAAACTCCTATCGATAATCATTCAACTAAGATTTCTGTCCCAATTGAACGGACAGATATAATTAACTTTTCGAGCAATATTTTGGCCATCCTTGAGTAGTAAAGGCCGACTGGAAAGTGTATATATGAACGGGACAATGACGATCAACTTTTCGACTAATACAAAAACCAAAATCCCTCACTACTCAACAGTGCTTATAAAAACAAAGTTTATGTCAGTTTTTTCAATTAATTTAAACAGGAGTCTATATGCCTATCAAAGTTTCATAGATTTCGATATCATCTCGGTTGTCTTCAAATTCACTCGCAACGTATACCAGTCAGCATTTCTAGAACGAAGTTTATCACCTTTGTAGAAGAATTCTGTCTGCAACTTAATCGAACAGTCAAGCTTTAATTAGATAGTGCGATGCCAGATCTAAGATGAAAGTGTCTGAGAGGATTTGGATTGCGAGAGGGCTGGTGGGAACAGAACACTGCGACGTAAATAGCTAAACTCAATTTAAGTGTCATTCGGTTAACGCACCCAAGTAGTGCATAGGTTGAAATAAACGTTTTCACCTTTTCAAATGGAACATATAAGTGGCACTGTCTGACCTGAGTCCAGACGAAATCCATCTCGTTCAAAATTAGGGATTTCCTAAATGAGAACGACAGGGTAGCGAACAAGACTTGCTTTCTATGTTTGATCATCAGGCTAACTACAACACAATCAAAAGCGAAACTTCATACGATGCTTGACGGGTACAGCGTTGGAGATCTGCACCTCTGACACTTTACAAACTGAGCTACACTTTCTACATGAAGTATTCATGCAGAATAGCTACCCAATGCGTTTCGTTCAGAAGTCGATGAAGGCGGTAGAGTTGAAACTTAAGCCAACCTTTGTGAACACGAAAATTGCATTTATTAGTCTTCCTTTCAAAGGAGATCCCATGGCCGAACTTATTTCCAGAAAGCTAAGAAAGTCAGTCGAAACAACCTACCTTGCCGCTCAATTGTGTATCAGTTTCCGTTCAATACCCGTTATCATGTCACAACTCAAAGACAAACTTCCACGTTCTACAACTAATTACTGTGTGTACACATTTGTTTGCTCGTGTCGAGCATCATATATTGGTCGTACTACAATGCGATTGTCGGACAGAGTGTGCAAACACCATCCTGCGTGGTTGAACAGTGGTGTGATTAACGCGGTTTCAACCACGATTGTGGCTCACTTGACCGACTCCAGTCATTCGTCAAGAGAGCAAGAAGACATACATTGCGAGATGCAAGCGTTTCATTTATTCTCATCAGTCGGTTACATAAAACACTCGGTTATATAGGTTAGGCGCGTAGCGTCAAAACAATGAAATGAACGAACTTCACTTATTTGCAACCACGTTTCACTGCCACGGCAACGAAATTGATTGGGTCAGTACGCTTTGCCAACAAAGGGCCGGTGCGTGACGCTTGATCAACACTGCCTCGGAGAACGCCAACAATCTAGGGTCGCGATTGCGCAATGGGACCGTGAATGAAATGTCGGGGTCAACCACATGACCTATTGTGATCAGGTGTTTGACAATCGAAGACGCCGTATTTCTGTTCAAGTTTTGGTATGCTGACCCGCCTTGAAACATTGTTTGCACTAGCCACTTGAAAATGAGCTCAGCCTTCCTCTGTCGTAAATTTCGGTCCGTTCTGCCGATGTATGAATCACCGCAACTGCAGGTGAACTGGTAAGTAACCTGAGAGGCAGAGTTTTCTGAAGAAGAATGATGGGACCACCCATGGTGAACCTAGCTAACCACAGAAAACAAACTCCCCCTTTCTTCAGTGCTCAATATCCGAAGCAATTTCTTCCAATAGGGTAAATAGTGCGCCTCTCGTTCTGCTGCAGACATGTTGATCGCCTTACCATTCTCAGTTGCGAATTAAAATCGTCACAAGAACGAAGTACCCATTATTCTATTAGAAAAAATCTTTCGTACGCAGAATATCTTCCGTATTGTACTTTTAACTTCTGTTTAATTTCAGTGAATAAAAATTGCGACTCGGATTTTTCATCAGGTTCTTGGGGAATGACATTTATTCTACTGAAATCATCATCCGTATGACGAGTTCCAGTGTTGAGTAGTATTAGATTTGTTGTGGAAGATTTACCATTTGGCACTTATTACTCTTCAACTAACCGCAGGCCAGCCTTTACGGATTCTAAAACCGTTCTATGACTCCAGTGTACTGTGAACTTCATGAAAGTCAGCTATAAAACTACATAATTTTGCATTTCTCCAATCATAATTGGTTACATTCACTCGCCTGTGGCAGTGTAGTACAACCGCATCTTTAGCATTCACAATGCGCTTCTTCGTTCGTGAAGCTGTTCTCCATTTTAAAGCAATGTCCTTCTCTACAACACACGACAAAACAACATGACCTCACCGCAAATAGAAATATCAGTTTCAGTTCTTAGTTTTGCAAATCAAGGGATAAATTCCAACCTGTGTGACAACTTAGAATAATTTGAACGATTAACCAACAAGGCACACACCAGTTTGACCGAAAATTTCACACATACGAATACCGAGGGTGGCCACTGCGAAGCCTTGACCAGAGTATATCAGAATAATGATGTCAGGGGTGATAACAATGAGTTGTGGAGTTGCCCTTGTCCCCTTAATGCAGTCAATCCTCCTAAAACGCTATATGAAATGAACCGTTCCTAAATGTACACGATCAAAAAAGAGTGGACATCGACGACAGTAAAGATGAACTATGTATTCAGGCGTTCAATTTGATCGACGGTGGGTCATTTAAACTTCAAACACGCCTAGTGCTAGTTTTCGTTCCATTGCGCTTGGATTAACTAGCAGTTGGTGATTTGTTGTTAGTGACCGGTTGGATATGATACATGGCCTGTCATCGGCACAATTAATACAAGAGGCATCACTACTTAAGATGAAACCACGTTGTGTACATTGTATCATCATCAGGTTAGAACGCTGGCAGGAGACATCTTGTCCTTCTAATCAGATAACCTTCTGTTGGCTGTCGTAATCAGATACTCACAGTTTGAATGAAATTTTCCGTTCAATTATCTTGGAGCGTTTGTTCACTAAATCGACTAGGTTACATTAAATTTCTTGGAATCTAACAAGTTTCTGGAAAACCTCGAGGCTGATTCCAAATGACACAATCACCAGTGCACCGTCTGTCATACAATAAACAAACAAATCTTCCATTCGAGCTAATCAAATGAACCTTACTGCCACTGATAACATATGGCGGGAATCTTATCCCACGGGCTTTTGACATCTGAACTCATCAATCCAAACGCACTGTGTCTTGGTCTAAACATCTTACCTGTTATACATCTAAAATGTCCGATTGTAAACAATGAGTTTCATCCGGTTTGTCGATGTAATCTCCATCCGATTTATCGCAAGCAGCCACCAGTAAACATACATATACAAACGCACATGGCTTGGTCTACACTACTGTAGCCTCGTGAAGTGATAAGGCTTTCTCTTCTTCCCTTGTTAGCTGCAGGGTCAATGTCAACGTCTATCGAACAACAAATAATCCGTTTACCAGCTTGCTGAGCTCGTAGATTCTGATACACCAAGAGAAGGAAAAAACAGGCTTCATAAAACTCAAGTTCGGATGTCTTAAAAAGATTTTTCAGAATATTAATGTCTCATGATCGCGTCCATCCGTGTTAATCTTTGAGCGACAATAGGGAGTAAGATGTTATTCACTTTTTATCTTTGTAGTTTACGATTTAGCCTAGTACCCATCGCTTAGTCATCAGCAGTAGGAGTATAAGACTTTCGAATTTAATCAATCAGTCGGCACATTTGAATACAACAGCTATCGTAATTGGAATCGCACTTTTTTTAATAAAAATGTGTTGCTCGACAGCTAATTTAGAGACAAATGCCAGAACATTATTAAAATATATAGCGGAGTGGGGTAAGCAGGCAAACTGGCTGTATCAGCACCTTCAGCCAACGAACAGCCTACCTGCAGCGGTTGATTAACACAGTTGGGTTACACCTGCGCAACGGCACCTTGATCAAGGCGTCATCACTTAAAATACGATCATGACCTGTTGCAGACAGGTCGCACAAACAAGAGTGACGAGTATCCCCTGGAAATGTGTGACGGAATGCATGAATAAAGCAACTGGAAAGGATATGTGATTTCTTGACAAACTTCCCCCCACAACACTCCTGAAGAAGGCCACCAGAGATGGTTGAAACGCAGAGTATTACAACCTGCTGGTAATGTTTTTTATTCCCAATCTGTTTATCAATAAGTTACCCCCACGTTCTCATAACACGTGCCGTTTAAATTACGAGCTAGGACGGTGATAAAATGATACACGGATTGTGCCAGAGAGGTAAACACAGGATATGGTTGAAAATCCCCAAATTATTCACCGGGGGAATGACGTAGCGAACAAGCTCGTTTACATATTTTGGAAAAACTTCATAGTAAAAAGCGTGAACGAAATTCTCAGCCAAAGGAGGTGCGATTGATAAGACTGTATTTAGGATTTAACGTGGCATTCTGCTTTCCCAGAAAGGTAAAAATTGACCCGATTTTCACAGCTTTTTACAACACTGTTTGCCTTTTTGTTTCTTTCGATGCAGTTCGGCATTAGAGGCAATATAGGTGGCCCGAAGCACAATTTTTTTCAAACTGGCAGTGGAGAATTAAGAACCGCAAAATGTGTGACTCGGTGAACATCAGGTCTTGAACAGCTGTTTATGGATTTCACTTCGAAAACAAATGTGCGGTGGTTTCTCTTTCCAAAAAATTGGACTATCAAGGCAGTACAGGAACCTTTGACACAGTGGTTTCATCACACAATGTTTGGGCCACCTGCAATTGAATTTAGTACATTTACTAAAGTGCACTTACGGAAACCGTCGCTAATAGTCCAATCGTTCGGTTTGAGATTTTACTGTTTCAGAAATAAGATGAAACAGCTTGAGTTAATAATTCACCTTGAAAATTTATAGTCAGGTCGAATCTCTGGTTCGGTCACTAAGGTCTGGTGGAGTGCATTTCAAAACCACCTTATTTAACACGCCCTATCCGTATGTCAACACTAAGGACTATTCTCATGAGACAGAGAATCCAGGAGCCGAATGATTGAAAAAGTGCCGCTTATATTCTATTGTAATCCGACAAGGTTGTATGAATCCTTTTGGCAGACAGATGTATTTATACTCGGGAAGTGACTGACACTTTCAGTAATTCGTTCAAATTCAGCAAACTGCTCTACGAAAAAGACATAACCGAGAAAAGTATTTCTTTAATTGTAAGAAATCGAAAACATCGGAGCTTCATGGGTATATTATTTCCGAGGGCTTAGGTATAGGCTAACCCAAAGACTTGCTGAAGTAGCTGATATCAACTTGCGCACTTTCAGGCTGGTCAGAAAAAATACCGTCATAAAGGTTGCTGAAATGAGGTCACCGTTAAGCCCATTATTGAAAGATATCTTCATGGCAAGGTTTTCAGGAAATATACTCTGTGGGTTTAATGACCACAGTGCTTTCTACAAAAGGTAATTGAACGAAACCATCTTTATAGTTGGTTAATCCGTGGATCTAGATAGCCTACATTCTAAGACAAACATGGCACATCCTAATTACAGCTCGAGGTTGAGAAAGGTGGACGAATATCCCTCGCGGGTATGGCACTGGATTGTTATGTAGATGGTTCATTTCAGACGGGCATTTCCAGAAAAGGGGGCATGGAACTGCCAGTATACTCACTTATACAGCGCACACTTCTTAAGCAGAAGAGAAACCTGGTTCGTAATTTAGCACACAGGACTATGAAGGTATGCACTGATGTGATGGAGCGGGAAGTGATATGCTTCAAGACTGAAGTAAGCAGAAAAGGCCTACCCTGTAGACATGTGGAGCTGACAGATCCGAAAGTTAGGCTCTCGTCTGTGGAAGAGAAGTTGGCTTGCATGACTCTAGACTACAAAAGCAAGGCGCGGGCTGAACTGGTGGCTTGTAGAATAGGTAAAGCAACTGAGGAAACCTACAGTGCCACACAACCGCGAATCACACTCAGATCCAACTCGATAGTCCACATACAGTTCAAAGATACGTCGCCTATCTGTTACCTGAATTAATGCTTATTCCATCACATGCTCACGCGGAAAGGTTACGTCAGAGAATACGTGAACAACGTTCCGCATGGCTGATTAAAGGGGAGGTTAACTTCATTTCGAGTGCAATTCTAGAACACCCCGTTGGCTCAGGGCAACATATCTCACCGGACATGGCTTTCCAGCCTATTGTCTGCTTGCCCCATCGTCCATCCAGAGGATCATATTTTGCAATCTGACCACCGTGGAAACGATCGGAATTCAGTTATACAATCCAAAGTTGTGCGCCCGAAAAAATCTGCCAGACTCTCTCTTATTCACACTACATCTTCGAAAGTCAATTTGGTCACTAGATCGTTCCTAAATTCATGACCGCTTGATGTAGTTATAAGACCAATTGCTCCCGATTTTGTTCGCTTGACATCTACCACGATATGTAACTTAATTAGCCCGATGATAAATAACCGAAAACAGACCGTTCACCAAAACAGTAACCAACTGGAGGTGAACGACTGGTTTTCATCCCTCGACCAACCACTGTCAGCTAGGGAGCGGTAAGGAACCAAACGCACGAAAAACAGTTGGTCTAACTGGAATCAGAGGAAAACAATTGCGTTACTAATCATCAGTCTAACTGGTAGCTGATCCAACCGAATGTTTTGATAACCGTTGACAAATTGCCTGTTTAACTGTCTTTTTGCACTCCTTGTATTCAATCACCCATGGAAATAACTACAAATGTTTGGTCTGATTCCAATCTGTTCTACTCTACCCTTCCCAGTCTTTTTCAAGAAATCACTGAAGTCACAATCAGCTCTTAATAGCGTTTGTTTAAATGCTTCAGACTACTTGTTTTCAACGAAGGTTGGTCATTTATCATCAAAATTAGCCTCTGTCTACTCGTTATCAACTAAGGTAGGGCTGGGTTGAAAACTATGTGACGAGCAAAAATTAAGTTGTGACTGCCATTTTGTGGAGAGCAAACGAAAATATTCAGTTAGCATAGTCCTACAGTTTCATGAGCGTCTGAGAAAATGAATACTGACCTGCAACACTGAACACTTCTGTGTATTACTGCCCTGACTCAACTCGTTCATTTGAGCTAAATCTGTGTTGATTAGATTCTGAATGACATGCTGGTGTTTTGTAGTCTGTCGGTTAGATTCGAAAAAACACTTTTATATCGAATCCGGTAGGTTCATCATCTAGTACTGTATGACAGTATCTGTTGCACCATCGAAGAGGTACATAATTTATAGATTTAGACGACTGATGTTCATGGTATCCCAATCGTTATCTGTTGAACATGCTGGTTAATTATTGAAAGTTTAACAGCTAATTTCCCACTGACATGGGAAAGTAAGTTTTTTATCGGAGCCGCAGAGAAGAAAAAATAACGAGAATAATGTACTTGCATGCTGTCCTTCGTCGTTTGTATATTTGCCGGTCGTGACCATGTTTACCAGCTGCACGTATCGAACAGTCAAATTTAAACAGCCCAACACAAAAGAACATAACCATAAATTGTTCACAATCAAATAAGCCCAACACTGTACTTTGGTGTCGATGAAATGTTACGTCCCGTAGTTTGTATCCTCATAAGTTTGGTGAATAGAAAAACTTAAACAGCGACATAAATAATGAAGTTATAAGATTTCGTGGACCATAAAAATCCAGCAGAATATAGTGAAGGGTGACGTCCAATCAAGGACCATCGCAAACTTGCCTATTGAGAGCCATGTTCTCTTTTCCTACAGTCCAACTCCCACTGCCATCCCAACACTGTATGTTACACGAGCAGTGTTCATCGACGTTTAAGCCATTTAGTAGAAGTTCACTGACGGAGAATTATGACAAAGTATTACGTGACACGGAATGGCGACAGACTAGGAACGTCATGAAAGTAGCCGATTTTCTGTTTATAACAAAAAAGTCACTTTCACAAATGAACCGGATCAAATTAGCACTGTGGATAAAGCCTGAATTTATAGAGGGCAATTATGGAAAGAAAAACTTCGCAAAAACCAGAGGAGAATTATGTAATGACGTAGTGGTGGACGCGATTATCTCAAGAAAGCATGACAGGAGTCCCAATCCCGGCCATGTCAATGATAGACGCTAGTGACGAGGTCTAACAAAAGTTAAACCCGAACAAGGTTATTTTATAAAAAGGCTGGTTAGAGGAATACAGTAGTTGCTTCAGTCGTTAGTAATGTTTAGCAAAATCTGATGTTCATTGGTAATAGGTAGAAGTTCCTCATGCTGGTTACAAAAGAATGGAGCTTTCAGTGTACTTGAGAGTGATAAGAAAATTGTAACCAGGTTGTTTTTTCATGAATACTTGTCGGGGATACAGACAATAGCTGCACGGTGGGGTCTGTGACGTAAGAAAGCACACCGGCTGTGTGCCTAATCTGAAGTTCGTTATTAGAACATGACGGAGAAGTGAAATAAAATGGGAAGAAGAATGTCGATCAGACTGTGGAAGAACATGGCGGGTAACCAACATGGGACGAAAATCATTTCCAGCATCATTTTGACCACATTACTTAGAATGCACAGTGATGCGCGGTGGATGGGAATTAGATTATTAATGTTGTACATCGTATTGTTTTGAACCTATCAAAGATGTCAAACGGACTCAGAATAGCAGCCACCGGGTAATTGAACGAAATAAAAAAGTTTTGGAGAACACAACGAAAGTGGTGATGTCTGAAGTAGTCAAATTGATGACGCTCGGTCAAAGATTAATTTGAACAAGACCGTTAGAACACGAAAACTGGCAGACGCAAGCATTTCGTATTGACTCGTCAGTACGAAATTTACAATAACATGAAACAGGTTTTTTATATCAAGCAGTTAGGGGTGCAGGGTGAAGTTTAAGAGCAATTGTTTCTGAAATGCTCGCGTCTGCCACTTTTGGTGTTCTAACGGTCTTGATCAAACTTCTGAAGGGAATGAACAGTTTCAAGAACTAGTTCGTTTGCGAATGCATTTCGAAATTATTCGGACTACAGACATTGTCTTTCTCCAGATCTTTATTATGTTTTTATTCCCGAATTTGGTGTGTTCTTTATGGTTATATAGCAGAGCA
This sequence comes from Paragonimus westermani, assembly GCA_008508345.1. Classification (NCBI taxonomy): domain Eukaryota; kingdom Metazoa; phylum Platyhelminthes; class Trematoda; order Plagiorchiida; family Troglotrematidae; genus Paragonimus; species Paragonimus westermani. Next base: position 66,641 of record QNGE01001689.1, read on the forward strand.
TAATCTGTGATAGGTAATGCTTAATTGGTGCATGTGATATTGTTGGATCGATGGTAACGGCGAAGTCTCATCCACGACTGTACATCACCTCAAAGAGCAACATCGAAATACAGACATGTGGTGACCTGGAGTACAGAAGTGAAGTCGTTCACCCAGAGGTTGACCGAACAGGTCCGGTTCGTTTCACGAACTGGGGACCTCCAGACCCAAACGGACGGTAACTGCAAAAGTCCGATGAGGTTGCAGCTAATCAAACTCAGTCGCGTGAATGTTTTCATTCTTGGTTGGGAAGTACGTCAACTTAATGCTACGGTGACACTGGAAGCCGTAAGGAATCTGTTCTGTCAATGGCGTCTTAGTTCCTCTTACAGAGCAGTTGTCTGCAAGTTATGGCGCCTTGAAGTCAAATGTATGTAAACAAACTTTGCTACTTTTAGTGGCTGGATCCTGTCCCCTCCTGTTCTGTTTATTTTGTTCTGACCAGGCCTTGTTTCCTTTTGTGAGGACCACTTGTGTATTGCTGTCTATGATGATGAGATTGTTGCTGATGATGGTAACGAAAACAAGTGTGATGCACTTCCCTGGAAAATGCTGGAGGTCGACTGAAAATCCAGCTTCAACTACATTTGTGTTATGAGGAACGAGTATACTAGCTAGAATTTGGCACGGTAAAATCGTAACTTACCATTTCCATTAATGTATTAACCGTTCAACACTAATAGAGTTTAATGAAAATAATCTGTTAAACATTTTTCTGTGATTACATAAATACGAATGAGGATTAACCACGGATTATTTCCATGAATTATTTGGTGGATTAGTTAAACGGAGACTGTTTTATGGCCGTTCTCTAACTTCCGTGCACACAAAGCTGACCTGCCAGACATATCTAACGGTGTTCAGGTGTGCGTATCACAAATCCAAGTGGTCGCCACCGGTGGTGCAACCACAGACTAAACCAGAATATACCGGCAAGCCTTCCAAAAGAAACCAACGGAAGTCTTCTAGACAAAGCTATTCAAAACAGACAATTCTTATCTTACCGTCATTCTATCCTCTTACACGTTGAAAGCGTAAAAGTCGATGTCAGTAAAAGGATTTGGTAGTTGAAATATACGTGCGTACTTCAGCAGGGAAAGTGCACATTTTTCTGACAAACCTTAAAGCTACATTAAACATTTGTTAGCTAATAAACTCTGTCTTTTCTGTTTTCCAAGAACATATTGATAAAATTAACAGCTACTTCACAACGACTTGGTAGTGTCTGCTTTTTTAGTTATCTTGCCACAACTGCAGAACCACACGTTTCGGTTAGGATTTTGATGTGATGAATGGTTTGGTCAGGAGAAAGTGTGGATGAAAGACCTTATCGTGAGGGATTAAAGGACCACTTTAAAACGTGAACTATCGTTTTCCTGTAGCCGCAGGCGGCGATTTACTACAGTGGCTCGAAGCAACATGTTTTCTTGACATGACAAAGACGTTTCGCCAACACCTGTTCACTACCGCCAACGTTCCAGATTGTTCTGTGGACATGTACAGATTCTGCAATATCCTGATTAAGTTATATACATAAGCTTCCTGACAGATAACATATTCATCACCCAGTCAACATGAGTTTTACGGTGTCGGCTTAGAAAGAATCCCAGATTGTCTGTTGAAGTAACTCCATTCACGTTCACGGCTCACTTCCGGTTTTTTCTGCTTCTAATCAAGCCGAACTGGGTGTCTGCTCACCTGTAAGCTCCTGCATATTAAACATCTTCACGATATGTAAAACGTCCATGTAGGGACGGATGGAATCGTTTTGACAGTCAAATGAACAATGCAACGTTACTTCACATCTTAATTTGTCGTTTGATCATAGAAGTCCGCGTAAAATCCTCGTGTATTTTTTGTAACGTTATCTGAGAAGTTATTTCTCTCACGAAGCAAGATCAGCAGAGAATGGTCTACATGATCACCTACCAACAACAGCAGTTGAATAGCATCTGCTGGTGCTGATGTATGTGTTGCTCACCCGTGCTAAATCACTCTAATGAAGTGAGCCTCTACTTTATAGTGCTAAGCAAGAATTGAGGACTATTCTCGGACTTTGTTCAATTCAAAAATCAGAAGTGATCAAACTGCGCTTTCAACATATACATTGCAACTCTATTTGTTGCCCAAAACGTGCCTAGTCTATATCCCATATCGCGATGCGGAATGTGAGTCTAGATGCAGTCGTAGCAAAAACGTAATGCACCATCTGAAGCAGTTATTAGGTTCGTCGAGCCTCATTATCAAATAAGCTTAACCACCTAGTCCAACTGTCTAATGGGCGGTCAAATTTTAATCACAAAATTTCTAATGCATTACACAGTAGATCTGACGTTTTAACTTGTTTAAGTCGATAAGCTGATCGTACCAATTCTGTGAATCTATAAATATTTCACCCTTTCCGTATGCATTATGAAAACGTCCGGTTTTAGAATGCGCTTTATAAAAAGACTAAAGACTGTTTGCGAGATAAACATCGGGACCGATCTTTGCTGCGTGTTAATGAAGAGAAAATGACCCTTTTTGGAAATTTCGGCGTTGCCAGCCTACAGACATCATGTAAGTTACACTAGCAATGTTAAACAATTTTCACAAACTGTCAAAAACTGGTTAAAACGAAATGGTTCATCTTATGCATGCAAGAAAACAGTCTGTGGAATGGACCAGAATGACTGCTTACCTCTTATAGACATTCTCATCAGCTGTAGAAACAAGAGGTCGTGGAAGCGATTCCTATGTGAATAGATAACTTTTACGTGAAATACCATCCTTAGTTCACCAGTTCTACGTCACCAAGAATGAGACTTGTTAATGCAGACATTTTTTCCAAATACTTGACCCACCTACTTCTTTGTCGATCTAACTACCGAAACTTCAATAATAAATGGCGAAACATTTGGTTAATGTAGATTCGACGTTACTTTCATGTTGTACAATCCCGTGCACCTGTCAGCTAGTTTCTTTCTATAAGGTGTACCGTGTTCAAACCTCCATTTTTTTTCTCAGACCTCTTACGGTCGGGATTTGACATTCTGACACACTTTTTTGAGGCACGTGTTGACCAGAGTTCTGTTGATTAAATTATATACAAATATCCAGATATATTTGATTGTGATTAGTGGACATTTTATGACCCAGCCATAAGTAAGCACACAATGACTGTCTTGTGAACTCCAACCAACTCCCAGAGTAGAGCATTCAAACATTGAATTTACACTAAGTAGTAAACTTGTTGTGCGGTATTCTGATTATCGGTAGACAGTAGGGAATTTAAAGGGGTACGAAGGGCACACCACTCATAATGGAACCCTAATAGTACGTGCAATACTGGTGGGTATTACCAGGGGCAAAATTCCAGCCCGGTATTTCATTTTGATGGGAACTGGTCATACTGCCTGTGGAAATTACGAAGCTGAAATCAGTTCGCAGCGATGTATAGTTAATGTGAACTTTATATACCCACAACAGTGTTGAATAATGACAGACGGTTCGTAGGATTCCCTGGTAGGAACAGCTTTCTATAGACATCGGTGCCAGTCAACAAAACTGAACAGAGTAGAGTCTACGTTGAACTACGGTCGGGTAGTAGGGTGGTTCTGTTTGAAACTGCAAACTATATGACATCATCGGTTAGAGTTACCGACACTGCTTCTAAGACTGTAGCCTCTGATCGTACTAACGTGTAACCGCCGTGTATAAAAGGGAAAGATCATTTTTTGTTGACTCCAGCACATGTGGCAGTTTACAATTTGTATATCTCCGGTGAACGTAACTCTAGCAGAACCTAGGGGTATTAAAATTTGGTTACCTAGAAAATTTCGCCCAAAGAAAGCGCGATTTTGTCTGCAGTGTCAAACTCACGCATTCTAAAAACAAACATTTCCAGCGTCGTTGGTCATCAGATGTTCAGCAGTACGAATTACCCAATTTGTTGAACACTCTGATATGTGTAGAATCACGCTAATCAGATGTTCCTGTGTGTCTATGATGTGCTCCTTGCTTGCGATGTCAAACCAGCAATTGTGTATGGAAGTAAATATGGGGGCTCTTCTGTGGGCCCAGTATCATGGAAGTCTAGTAAACGTTCCACCAAGTGTTCTTTCATTTCACTGGTATTCTCACTGTACGCTCGAGTATCGAGTCGTCTGTAATGAATCTTCTGCAGCAAGCAAAACATTCTCTCTACAAACAGTGGACGAAACTTTGCTGAAGGAAATTTTTTAATTGAACTGACTTGATATTGAAATGTTCTCATTCAACGTGAAGTAATGAGGCAGCGTTCACGTAATACTCCGTCACATCTCTGTTCACTGATCTGAGGTATTGTCAACAAAGGACTACAGCATTAGCTTCCCTGCGACAACCAGTTTATGCAGTGACGTATGCACTTCGAAATCTTTGCGTGTTCGACAGACTAAACTTTCCGGTATAACTGATAAGGGGTTCGAATTTTAAATGGATAAAAGCCAGTCCGAAACTCCACTATTTTGGAGAAGTAGCCGGGCCTTCGTTAAGTATGTCCGCAAGGTGAGAAACCGTTTTGCTGGAAGTTGTGGATAATTTGCAAATTGAACAGATGAAGGGGTAAAGTACGCGCGCTGGAGAATGCATCCGGAGGAGGCATCGTGTTAATTATTTGGGTTGATTGCTGCACCTGTTTTAATGACTCGAAATAAAGCATCAAGCTCATCCAGAGCAGATTTACGGTTTACAGTCAAGCAAACATAGTATCTCTGGCGAGTCCTTGATGTCTCGAGAGACCGCGACGGTGACATCTTTCTATTTTAATCATATATCATTGTAAACAGCTGAAATTTTGAACTAGACTATTGTTCAGGTTGCTCATTATTTTTTTGAGAGTTTTATTGTGAGAGTGTGTATTTTGTTTGTTCTTGTTTGCCACTGGCGAAGGAGTGCCAAATACACACAACCTGCTTCTTCATTCTTAGTGCAATATTTCAGTCTAACTTGTTTTTCCGTAGACTACTGCTGGAATAATGAAGATAGGCTTTGTGGTGAACAGTTCATCTCTGTGTTTGTTAGCTACACGGACATTTCATTTGCCCAGAAAATTGTGTAACACTCGGTAAACGGCCCAGATGAACCCAGGAACCTGTTGGTTCTCATTCCATTACGTTTACGAACAATTATTTCAAAATACGTAAGTGCCGATTACATATATCTTCTCTCTGTTCAGGGTCTTCCCAAATCTGAATATCGTCTTCACCACATTGAAACCCCTCAAGATGGGAATGAATAGCAATCGGTGATCCGGAACTACGAATTCCGTTTTGTCACGAGTTCACATTCGTAGGAAAATATCTCAACCGATGCATTTCTTACACCTGTCGGTTACAATTTATTGCGCCGAATCACAGTATCACCGGGATACATGTTGCCTTGAAGATGCCCATCATCCAGTGTGTAAGTGATACAGTTCTCCAAAGTCATCAGACAGCACAAATGTTGCCAGTTCCAAACTTGGGGTACAAAATCATCAAATATGACCAAAAAACATGCGGAGCGTTGGCGCTACAACGCAGTGGTTTTCCTTAGGTTTATCCGAGCGACCCAAGTGAAACAGATTTGGGACTGTCCGTCTGGACAATCACCGGAACGGAGGACAGAAATACCGTGAAATGCAACTTGTTCTCCCACTTGTTGGTACCGGATGCTGGCCCTTGTCGGGTGTAAGGCTATGATAGTGTTAGAGACGAAGTTTAACATTCAAAGCCATAATATTGACGTTTATAGTAGAGAAACCCCCAGAAAGAGCCTCTACAAGTCTCTAGATCACAAGAAAAAGGATGTCAACCCCTCCACAATTATCCGAGTAATCTCAACCAAGCCCTAAAGTGTACTGTGTAATCCAATGTAGTTTTCGGAAGCGTAAGAGTGAATGATGGACAGTAGATCAAAGTACGCATTGGTAGCAGGCTCTTTTTGGTCCACAATCGGGCTGATAAATGTTCGTATGTCTAAACAACTGGCTTATTGTTACAGTTTACCATGGAAAATTTAATTTTCCCATAAAAACAACTAAATATTCACATTTCAAGCATGGGTTATGATATTGGTTTGGAACGAACGGCTCGCCTAGACATTGAATATGGACAAACAAGAAACATGAAACCAACAGTTTAGTATCGTATTTTGACAACCCACTTTCAAACTAACGGCGCAAATTCTGGATTGAATATCCGTTGCAAAAACAACAACACTGTGGTCACTGGACGATCAATTTTTGGTTCCACCTGTCGACATGATGATTATGTTTTTCATGGAGGTGTCCAAGTTTTGTTTTCGCATTCATTAATAACAAACAAGTAGACAGTTGAATGAATAACGCAAATGGTATTGATACACCGATTTTATCAGAAAGAAATAACGAGGCATGTAACTTTTCTTTTTGTTTCCAGAGGTAATTCAACTTTCAGACAAGCACCTGGTTTTCGAAACATTGATATTTCGAGTCTCAATTGATTCTCTTAGTAAAAAAGAAATCAGAGAACAATTTTATACGTTGCGTCTTTTTGACAACTTCCGGCATAAACTATTCCCTACCAGGCTTTGCTGGTTTACCTATTACGGAGCTGAATAGCTATTAGTAGTCAACAAGCCAAAATGAATAACCACACACAAGTGAACAAGGCTGTCCAAGACGATCTCATATTGGCGAGTTTTTTTAAATTCGGGCATCTGACACAATACGCAAAATAATTATTCAGTATGGAAAGCGCAGATGAAGTTCAGCTCCCTGCAGTGACAAGGAACTAAGCTATCAACGAACTTTACCGGAAGTGAGACACGGGTTTGGTGCTCATTCTCCAAAAGATTTAGCCGACTTATATAAAAATGGAAAATATTCGGTTTGTTGTGATTGGCGTCCGATTCGTACAATGGGAGTCGCGTAGTGCTCATTAACTGATGGCAAAACGCGAAAAGCATACTTGCGAGGAGTGTGGTGGATCACACAGCCCCTTGATTTTTGGAACATTGTCATTTATAAAATTCCTCGTTAGCCAACGTTTTCATGACAGTCAGAGAATTCTTGGAGTTTTTTGAAGACTCGAACCTCAAATTTGCCGAATAACGAAGGACTACCTTGCAGGTATGTCAACAAGCTAAGACGAATTCATCATCGGGCTTCAGACAGGTTTGGGGCTTATGACAGATGTCCATCGAACCTCCGCTGTTCCACTATGGACAGAGGGATCTGTAAGGCCTCTTTAGACATCGAAACCGTGAACTCAGAATGAACTCTGACAACCTAGGAATGCGGATATTTATAAATGCTTACAGAAATTTGACTTCGGAGACCAGACTGTGAAGAATGCAACAGTCAACTTTGTTTTGGTTCGCAAGGAAGCCAGAACATGCTGAATAGTTTAGAAATTTAGTTCGTCATAAGCGCATGACAGACAAGTTTTAAGCTTCGGGTGGCATTTAACGGATGGTAAAACACTGTGTTTGCTCTTGCTGTTGAAACTTATCAAAAGATTCATGTGCCCTTGTTGAAGAATCGCCTCTTAAGTAGGTTCCAATGACATCACAAACAATGGAAGTCGAGTTTGGACGACAGTTACCAAGGTATGCCACCTACGACGCTGGTAAGACCCTATTAATTTTGTGAACGACCGAGCATATAACTCATATGCAATAGTAGTCTTATTGTGCGGTTGGGTAGCTTGGCTGCTAATGATATATGACCTAAACCATCGATGATCCAGAAGTGTAGGCGGCATATCATGGAGACACTGTGTTTGCAGTGACGAAATTTTGCACGCACACTGTCACCCACTCGGTGTAGTAATATCTCCTAGTACGCTCAGTTAGCATGGACGGGTTTCACAACCGCTGGCTTACCACTTCGGTTTTCTTTCCACTACAAAGAATAAGTCGCAAATAGCGATCAGCTATCAATTAGGTGTCTTTGGTTTCGGGTAATATACCTTTAGCTTTGACGTTCGCCCCACTAATGCGTTCATAGCATTCTGGCTAGAATCCAAAGGTCAGTGAACAGAGTTTACTAATTACAGACATTTGACAGCGAAGAAAATGCACATTGATGTTGAAATCTGTGCATTCTAGCGGGTAATTTAACTCTCACACCATGTGCTCCTGCACCCTCTGATTAACCACCCCCCATTAATTGTTTTTTACCTTTTGTAACTCATGTAGCAATTCATGTTAAATAAAAAGCCACCATGCTGCCGTTCAGATCCGCCTGTTTTTCTCACGACAATTTGGGCTGATGAACAGCTCGGAGTTTGCGTCCGTGTGAATGATTTTCAGTTTATTGCATGTGAATCGGTACAAAAATTAGGAGTCTTAGGGATAAAAGTCTGCTTTTCATCGCTGTACGGTGAAGGAAAAATGTGAAAGAATGCAAAAGAATGATAATTCGAACGAAAGTGATTATTTTGAGATTTTAATTAACAGAGAAATGATAGGGTAGAAATACAAGTGTGGATGGCAGAAATGGAATCGAAAACACAGTCTAGCAAGCTTATAAGGAGGAATCCTGAATGTACACCATGCAACAGATGAAAGATCGGGCGTTGTTTAATTTCAGTGGAATGCTTCGAATGCCCATACTGTTGATGCACTGATTCCTTTTTTCCTATAGAACATTGGCATCGAACCGGCGTTTGAACTTATCACTTGTCGATACTACCATGATGGACTGTAACAAGGTGTTCTAGGTTCGGTATTCCCAGGTTTAACAGGTACAGTTGAAATGAGGCTCTTACGTTTGAGTTTGTCCATATTAGTGATGTTTTAATAAAACGACTACGAATTTGATCGAGTGGATAGGCAATCCATATGTCACTGTGTCGAAAGATATCGATTTGTAGCTTATGGAGAAAATTGCTCATGGGATAGATTCTAAGTTCGGGAAGTCTGTTACTTTACGCGATTAGCAATAAATTATGGCTTACTTGTCTAGGAGAGTTTGGATAAAACTCTTTCAATCATGTGGCAGTTGTGTTTGTACATCCACACCCAATCGCCTGTGTAATGTGTGTGCGATCACCGGAAATGTTTGCCGTTAGATTATACAAAGTTTCAACTGATTCGCTCCGACCGGAAACCACCAATAACCTGAATCTTGTTAGGTGTGGACTTCCGAAAAAGCTGTGGACACGTTTTTTTATTGTGAACAAATGCTGTTGTGTTACAGCACAGTCAATAAAGATGGTGGTTTTATTGAAGACTGTGTCTATCCGCATAGGTGAATGAGGAGCAATTTGGCGTCAAATTACGTAACAAATCTCCCGTCACAAGCGATGCACATAACGGTGGTAGCCAAGCCTGTGACAGCTTTGGCTCATGGCGCTATAGGTTACTGGTTCGATCCACAGTATGACTTACATCTGCCTGAAGAGACCAAACGAGAACGGAACCAGTCACAAAGTATCAGTTTGAGGGTGAGCACTGAGAATTGTTATACAGGGTAGATACTATGCATGCCAGCGATCTGGTGAATAAAAGATGAGAAGTAACCATGGTGAATAGTTCAAAGGTAGATTATTAGCTGTCGTTTTTATTGCGTCCTGAATTCTGCCTGGATACCTCGGTCAGTCTGAATAATGTTTCAAGTAGAGCTCCCCACACCATTACTTGTCAAATGTGTGAATGAATTTGGTCAAGAGTAACTCAAAACATATTCTTCATATACGAATAATTTCACTTCATCGCAGCAGAGTGTACCGGCTACACTATCTAAGTCATACTTATTGTTCTAAACCCGATAGAGAATATTGACTTCATACTGAATTGACGTGCACAGCATCACGCTCGTAACTGGAGCTACAACGGCAAGTGGACAAGTTCCCAGCAGCGAGCTTGAATCTGCTTTTATTCATTTGTGAGAAAATGCCAAACAAGTGTGCCGAGATTTTGAGACCAAAAGGAAGTAGCACAACATGTTTGTTTACTCCAATACACAGTGTACTCTAAAAAAAGTGTCGTATTTCTCTGTTACAGTCAACTATGCGACTTTTTTTCATCATTACAACAGAAGACAACTGAGGTCGGATAGCTCCCCGCCATAATGAGGTCCAGTGACTGCACTTAACCAAAAAAATCGCGGTATTTTGCAAAGTACGACCATAAGCGTATCACACTGTTGGATGGTATTCGAATTGTTTTGAGACTTGTTCCTGTAAGACTACGGTTTACTAGTGCTTCTATAAATTCCGTACACATTTAGTATGTACGTAAAAAAATTCATTCTCACATTTGGTAAACAGAAAAAAAGCGAATGCAACGTGTGTAGCCAAAATTCTGGATCAGTGAAATTCTCAATCATGTCGCGGAGTTTATGTACACAAACAACGATCGAATATTGAGAAATTAATTCCAGCCTGATGACTGAAAACGGACTGATGCATTTGGCATCGCCCATCTGTATATATAAGCACGTGCACTCGTCTTCCGTAACCATTGCTTAAAATTGTTTCACTCCTATCGAGTGGGCACACACTCAGCTACTGTGAGCAAACTCTAATTGGATTAGATCATCGTCTTAACCGTTTTCGTGTTTAGGCCATGACAGCTATGCAGCAGTGGCTAGCTCTGAAGGGTGAAGTGTTCTGCAGTGTACTTCAAGATGCACATTCGAACCAGAAGTTGTTGGCAGATAGACATAAAATTGTGATAGACCATTTCCGAAAACAGCAACTAACCTAACTACACAATTATTAACAGACAGTTCCCTGACAGTTATGAGGGACCTGACGTGTATACAATGGGCATCGCTCAAGTATGCCCGTCACTGTTAATTCAAATAGACTTTTCATTCAGCACTCTTCAGAGAGAAGTACTATAATTGTTTTTGTTGGCGTTAGCCCTGGTAGGTTGAGCATGGCCTCACTCAGCGTGAAGTCGGTGTCGGGGAAAGTGTTGTTACGTCTCCACAAGAAAGTGGGCCATAGTCCAAACCAGTCCGAGGCAGAATATGCATTACAGATGAGTTTTAACAAAAGATCAGCCGGAGTTTGTTTTTTTAAATAGCGGACTGAAATTTATACATGAATGCGTAAGCCGTGATCGAGTGTCAGCGGTTCTTCATTTGTATGTGAAGTTGAGGTAGCTAATTTGACAGCTGCGTTCGATGTGGTGGGGCTCCTTTGTCTGTTACACTTTGCGCACCGCTGCCTTTTACTAACTCAGTGGCGTTGGTGAACGAAAGCTGCTCAAATTAACCTGTTTTGTATGAACGAAAGCACGCTAGGATCACGATATTTTATGCAGATAGGGACTGTCAAGTATGCACATCTCTTGATATCTTTCAATGTGCTGTAGTTAACGTTGCGTTTCATCAGATCAAACTTGGGATATATTTTGGATTCTTCGTCTGACTGCCTTACAACCTACAACACAGCATCAGGTTTTGAATGCGGTTTTTGACAATCCAGCACACTCGACCCAATCTAGGTAGCTTAATGTGATATGCCACGCTTCACAGCCCCGCCACTCCTGTTCCGTTCCAACCTTCTGCAGTGACATGCTGTTGTGTATGACCAATAGACAGACAGAATTTTATGCCGGTAGTTGTACAAATGAAATGTTGTTTGCTTATTTCGTTTGATGTTTGATTTATGACTGTCTGTGTCAGCCATTATCCGTCTGTTCTGTCGTACGCACATCTGTTCCATAGGTGATATTTAGTCGTAGACATTTCTATGGAAATATTTAATTTAATCTTGGTTTCTATAAAGTTCAACGTAAACAGCGGGATGAAAATTTGTGGACGGTGATGTTTGTTTAGACTCACCGTTAGCCGACACTAAAAAGTGAATTCATGCAGATGAGGAGCAGATTTGTCTGAAGCAGCCTGAAGTCAACGAAATTTTGTTAAAGTTGTACAACGTGGACTTATTTCCATAGCAAACACAGAAACCAAATTATCAACATGACATAGCTATAACAACAAAGATGCCTGAATTACACAGGCTGCTATCAAATCTCCTTAATTTACAGTCTTTTCTAAAGCACTTGCTTAATTCAGTCATTTTTCCTTGGTTTGCTGATTTCGACGATCACAAAGATGGTTCAGGTGTTGTTGAGAAAAAAACAATAAGGATTCGGACTACGGTTCGTGCTGTTACCCAATGAACTCTATTTATGACACTTCACGAAACATATTTATAATGTCCAGCGATAAACTGAGAACCTGAAGCGAATAATTTCACTCTATTTTCACATAATTGCTGGAAAAAAGCGGTTAAAACATGGATACCAGTTTTCGTGTTCTAACTTTCTCGTTGAAACTGTTCACGGGAACTAATTGCCTCAAAGTATGCTTAAGCTAACATATCATCTTGAATACATGTCAAGTTCACTGGGGAGACTATTACTATCAACTGATTGAGGCCAGTTGTTTAAAGATAGACTGTTAAGTTGAAATACAAGGAAGATTTAGTTTCTTCATACGACAAACTTCGTCGTAGCGTACATTTCCCTGTTAATTCTGTGTGCGTGCTGGTAACCCGTGTAGTGAATCTCGAGAAACCCAACCGGATCAATAATCACTTATAAGCTTTGATAATGAATGAGTTCACTTGACTATTGTTATCTGTGGTTTGAACGCAAACATTTTAGATAGTAATGGCACCACAACAATGTCTACTTTTGCATGAGACTTTCGGGGGACTGTTCACAATATTATCACTGGGAAACTAGAGCTGATTCATTTTGTTGAGTACCAGGACACCAACGAATGTATCGATTCGTGCCTAAGGCATAAAGCAAAACCAGTGCTACAGTTTGACGCGTGAGGATGCTATCAGTTTCTGGTTTATCATACTCTGATTTTTCACCCATCTGAACCGCTATTAAGTTAACTGAAGTTACACTATCCATCGTGACGGCAGTGTTTCATTAACGAAATTCCTGAACAATTTAAAATGGAACCAGTGTATTTTTTGAAGGGCGCCAGTGGAAAAATTGCTTTTTCAGGTGATTATGGGTGTAGACTGTTCAGCAATCACAAGCCACTCATTTTCATCGGTGAACAAAATTAAAATAGCTTAGTTGGGCTGAATCACATCTCATTTTTTACCCTGCACAATTGCAGTGGACGTCAGGTTGCTACGATTTACAAGCTATTGGTGTTTAAACGAAAATTATTGCTTGCTGAAATAGATACACATTGCGACTGCGCTCTTTAGTTCACTGATTTCGTTTACCTACGAACCTATGAAATTGTAAACTGCTGCCATGCATGCTGTTTGTCGGACATCAGCTCGAGTGAATTAATTTGATCAATCTTCTAAGACTCGGTGTGAAATTTTCTGTCATCCTTATATTAGAAGTCTGGAAGTGACCGCAATCTTCAGACTTCCAGACACAAAACTGCACAACACGTTCGAGTCTATTTCCGGTCTAGGCGTTTCCAGAATAGTTAAAACAGACACATTGCCAACGAATGTTTTTGTGTAAATCTACTGACTGCTGTGTATCCCTGTCTCCCAGGCTGAAATCGATCAAACGTCTTGTGTAAACGAGAGAACATCCGCCAAGGTTCCAGAACCACTGTTCACTTTCAGTCCATAAGACATATCCTCGCGCAACCCGGGTTACCATGACCCCGTATTTTAGTCAGCAATTGTGTGGATTACAGTTTGCGGATTATTTACGTGACATGGGTTCGCTTCGACCGACATGCGTGGAGCTGACAGAAGCAAACATTTTTGGAACAGTTGTTGATCATTACGTTGGCTGAATGGGTTTTTTGACATTCATAATATCTGTCGTCCCGGCGACTGTCCTAAAATAATTTTAGTGACAACACCAAATACGGTGGGTTCACCGTTATGTTTCGCACTGTTTGACTAGGAAGTATTTTAAGGCTGTTTGTCATGAGTAGGAGAGTTGTGTACGAAATTACCTAATGACGAGTGCTTTCTCTGGATTTGCTCTCAGTTAGGGGCCAATATGCTGGTTGCAAGATAGTACATCGACCTCACACTATATCCTTCACATTTGGCCGAAGGTTTAATCACACAGCTACGTGGCACCCTTTGCAAACAGAGTAACCCTTTGAAAACGGGACACTTCCTAGTTTACTATTCGGAAACCTTGGTCAGTAACTGAACGGAGCCCTGAAGAGCCGTTATCGTGCGCTGCCGATTTTGGTTACCGCTGTGCCATGCACATAATATGTTTTGATGATGTGACTAACAAAAGTTTCAATACAGTTGAGTAAACACCATGAAAATCTTCAACCAATTTCAGTAATTCTTGTCAGCGTGCCAATGCATTCACCTAAACCTGAGAACGATCTTAAGCAACAGCGTGTTGATTGTCTCCTGAATGCGGTCATTTAAACTGCAAAATATTTGTTCAAACATGCGCTCCATCATAATTCATTGATTTACAGCGTAAAAAGCGATTGCGGTGCGAGAACAAATCGGTGTCACAAATGAAGGATTGGCGTCGCTGCAAGCTACTTTCAACTCGAGACACGTGACAATTCGTTTCATGTGGTGTAAAACGCCAGGATTTTCGAATTCCGTTGCGATGGAAGTGGGACAATAGTTCATTTTAGCTGTGTAGCTGATAATTGACCCAACGCGTTTATAGAACGTCAAGCTGAGCGATTGCCAGATGTGACCAATGTGTGGTAAAGTTAACTAAATTACTGATCCACCTACGGAAAATAATTAAACTCTATTGGTTCATTACCCGCTATTTACCAATTCATTGTCGATCTTTCTTGTATCAAATGTGTTGTTTTCTCAAACTCTTCAGAGTGGCAGACTTCCTGCATCCAGGCTTGATGCCTTCTATTGACTAAGACGTAGATCACTGTCATTTTGGTTTTTCTAATTTGCTGTTAACGCAAAAATTCGAAATCGGCGGGTGTATCTCCTGTTCTGCATGGTCTATGACAACTGTGTGCACTTTCTGAGAGGCATCCTCATACTAAAGTGGATGCAGTTTAGAAACACTTCCTGTGTAAAATTGTAAGGATATTCCCTGTTGCGGTTGACTAGACTTGGTCTGCCTTACAAATAGTCTGCCCATTGGTGCGCCATTTACAACGACTGTGTCACTCGCCAGGAGCAACTGTCAAAAAAACGGACGTTTATGAAGTGTGCCCATCCAACCCCCGTGGATACATCTGCTCGTAATAGCAGTTTAGCTGACGTTGACAAAATGCTGGCAGGCTACCAGACACACAAAGATTCCCTTTCCCTCTTCAACGGTGTTTATCGTTCTGACCATGCGTAATCTAATGAATTTTTACAAAAAGTTACGGCCAAGAGACGTAACAAAGAAACAAGCTTTCCTAGATATATGTATCCATTCCTTTTTGGAATAGCTTAGCAGCAGATGCTATGAAAACAATCGTGGCCGTTTGTTTGCATCCAGTTTATTCCAAATCTGTCACAAGGACCACATTATTTCATATTAGAGCTAAACCTCCTCATTATTCAACACTCCGTTTATAAGTATGACAATTATTTAAATCTACGTGATTCTCCCGTGCAGTATTAAGAAGCACTTCGCTGTCGTACTCAAACTTTCAGAGGTTTGTGTGGTAATACAAGATTTACTGTTGATTACTGCCCAATTTTCAACTCCCTTTTCTTACTGCGCGTTCACTAGCGTAAAACCAGTGGAAATCTTGGAAGCACAACGTAGACTGTAAAGCTTGACTGTTCGCAATCCCCAAGGCTTCATTACCCGATTCATGTAATAATTATTGTTAATAGTACAAATACCGAGTGTGTGGTTTGCTCCCAATTATAATGATAGCCATCTTTGGTTGTTTCCACGGAGTAGGATGACAAACTTAACAAAAAATGATTAAAAAACTCTCCTAACAACAAGTAGGTCGTGCGTTTGTCAGCGTTTGGCTAACTAATCAGGCCAACTGATTTGTTAATATCATGTTTGGTGAGTCTGTGAGAATCAGGTCAAGAAATATATGCCGCCAATCATGAAGGATGGTACAGTCGGTGGATGTTCACCCCGATATGCGCCGCAGAATTTGTGATTCCTAGCTAAGTACAGATTTAGTGTCAACTTCTTATAAGGCATGCAATTTCAGTCGACCTCTTTTAAACCTGTTTTTTATAGATACGTGATAAAATAACATTATGGTAGTCGTTCAAAATAACGAAGCGGTTTATTTCAAGTATCGATGATTGTTCTGCTGCATATACCTAACCTATCAGACTAGGTGACTGAGTCTTTCACAGTGGGATATTTATATTTCAGCACTCTGAAGAAGGTATCCAGATAGGATTCAGTTGAATTGCTTGAATGAAGTGGACTGCTTAACTGTAAAGATTATACTAAAAACACCGTAAAGTACAAAGTTTTCACTCTTTGGGTTTCTTCGTGCCTCTGTGACCTGTTTTTCGTTCACAGACCTTTTACTGTCCCCCACGTTCCAGTGCATGCTTCTTTCCGTTTGTTTCAGAATTATTCCGAAATGGGCCAGTTGATTTGTTTCTCAAGTGAAGACCTTTGTGATTCCATTTGTCGCAATGTTTTGATTTTTAATGCAAATCGAATCCTTTTCAAACTCCATCTACTGTGCACAGCTACAACGTCAATTCCAGCAAACCTGCTCAATGAGTGGTTTCAAATCACATTCATGTCTAATCACTCAGTGTAAAACCCGTTTCATGCAAATGCAAAAGCTATTGGATTTTCAACTTGCGAATTGGATTAACAGCCACAACCAAGGTCCTTGTTTATAATTGCGATCTTGTGTTAGCAGTTCTATAATTATTTTACTACGCTTCTGAGTTTCAATTCATCGTCGATAAATGATAAAGCACTGTTGGACGAATCATTGAAACACGTCAGGAGTGTAATGCTGACTTGTATACGCGAGCTTGGCTAGTTTCAAGTCTTTTAAACCTTATACTGTTAGTGGTAAATTCACTATGATGCTAGATTTCAAGCATGTCAACCATTTTTTCTCCGATTGTTACGAGTTGCTTAACCCCATCTGTTACGGCGAAAAAACAAAATGCTATTTATACAAAATACCACAACGAGAGTTCAAATCTCACTTTGTGGTTTCGGTTCATGTTTAGAGAAGTTTAAGGCGCGGTATTTTAGAGTGTTCGACGCGGAGATTGTCAAACATATCTTTCTAAAATTGACTTGAAGAGAATATCCGTCAGGTCTCTGCAAAATGGTTTACTCGAACTGATTAGTTGAAGTCTAACTGAACGGATATTGATGATTGGTCGTGTATACTTCGCGATGAAGAAGATCAGTCAAAACATATGGGTAATAATACCACTACTCTCACGTGTTAGCTGACGCACATAATTAGCCGAGATCATTCCACCGTAATGATACAGAGAAGCAAGTGGGTGCCTGTTTATATACAGAGTTTAATAGGGAAACTTGCATAGATATTTGCGATATAAGTATGCGAACGCTGAAATCGAAGAGGGTTAACCAAATGCTGTTTGGTCGTCCAGCTCCAGAATTTTGACGTTTCTTATGCTACAAGCTTGAGGGATGTCTCAAGGTGTGTTAGGCTGAGGGGGCACAAATCCTGCGTTCGGTTTACACTTAGCCTCACGGTGAAGCAATCAATACTCAGCTATTTTGGAAATAATTCTGATTCCAAGAATTTCGATCCGA
The DNA here is from genome assembly GCA_008508345.1 of Paragonimus westermani. NCBI lineage: Eukaryota > Metazoa > Platyhelminthes > Trematoda > Plagiorchiida > Troglotrematidae > Paragonimus > Paragonimus westermani. The sequence continues at coordinate 84,308 of QNGE01001689.1, forward strand.
CTGGCCAAACTACTAGACGGAGTTTACCAGAAAAAACTACAAACTTTTTGTGTTGTAGATCCGCAAAGTGAAGATAATTCAAATACCATCCTTTACAAGTTGGAATGTCAGCTACTGAAAAGCTTCACTCCAGTGATCTGAAATTACGTTGGATAGTCTTCAGAGGGAGACATACACAATCAATTTGATTGTGGCCTCTTGACCCCGTTTAATTCTGCACCGGTTTTTCAAAAACGTTTTCCCACTTTACATCCAGGTTCAACATTCGCATGTCGGTCGCACGAAGTGCATCCCAACTTGACTGTATTTTGGCTGATAAGCCGTCAAGTCCTCCCACAATAATTCTTGGTGTTGTGTTTATGAAAGTTGGACCGTTCAGCAGAACAGTGAGTTGTCAGTTTCGGTATAGGTATATTGTGTACAAACACCACCATAACTGTCTTTTCTTGCCCGATTATTTGTGGTCCTGAGTTTTTTGCTTTTAGCACACGGATCACACGAATAAGTTTGACTTGCGAAAAGATTACACTGAATTGCGAGAGCAAATTGTGAGCAATTCGTAATTTGTTTTGTTGATAGTATACACTTAGCTGCTTACTCAACGTACCTTTAGACTATAATTGAATGCAGACTTTGCTATACTAGAACGGCGTCCGAATTATGCTATGCAAAGGATACGTCATATATCGAGCCGGTTCTGTCTCTAACTGGGCAATTGTGGAAGCGAAGAATGTGTGTTCACACCTGGTCGTTAATCTTAGTTCTCAACAGAAAGTGGCCCGCGAAGTTATACCTGATTAAAATGCAGCGTTGATGACTGCGATCGTGTGAAAGTCTTATAGTTACTCCGGTGAAAAAGCTGACGCCATCGTTACACTCACCAGGTCAGACTATGGAGAGAAAGCAGAACAATACCCACGGGAAAGACCACATGCGAAGTTTGGGAGTAGAAACGCCATTGTGCACGTGAGTAGAGCTTTAGTGAAGTAGACAAGTGTCTGCATAAGGCAAATTTGGGCATAAGCGATATAAGGTGATATCGTTTATGCCCAAATTTCACATAAACATTACGTTTTTATGGAATGCCGACAAATCACAACGCCTACACTCCCCTCAGATTTATTGTTAGCGATAGTGGTTTCTCGTTATGTAAACTTGTAAGGGTTTGGCATTATCGGGGAAATTGGGTGGTGATAGCAACAACTCTCATAGATTGGTATATGGAACTAGCTCGATTCCCTCTGAGCACAATAAATAAATCCCTGTTTTTGCGGTAACCTCACTGTTTCTCAGGTTATGTCGTCTGGAACACAGATAACTATTGTCAAGTTGACCATCACTCACATTTGATCGCAGCCTTCGCATTCAGATAGACTTTGCAGCCAGCCTCTTTCGAAAAGAAGCACTAGATTCGAGTTTCGCTCTCATTACAGCTGGTCAGTAGTGCATATCCTTGCCACGGCCGGGATTTGAACTCCGGACATTCCAATCCTGAGACAACCGTGTTAAGCACTGCGCCATTGACCTCACATTATGCACGACCGAATCATCAAATCTGAACGCTCAACCACTCTCGCTTGTGAGCAATGATCAGGTTGCCCGATCGTCTCGAGAGGAGACACAGTTACTATCTGTTAACTCCAATCGATAACCCCGCGATTAGGACTTCCGAGACAGGTCGAGATCACTGAACTCATTATACCTGCGAGACGATAGTTTAGATTGCTGATGTAGATTACTGTGTAGAACAGATTTTTAAAAATATGGAACCTACCTACTGACCAAAGAGTAATTAGGATATCCGTATGTTTATTTGTGATTATCTTCGTTTTCATTTCATTATTATGTATTCTTGAATAAAAATTGGACATGCTATTTTGAACACCCCATGTTTTGGCAAATGTTCATATAAAACAATCTCAAGAGCAGCCACTGAATCAATTCAAAAGCCCGCTGGACGTTTGCTACAGCTGTGGTGGACCAGACCGTTGTGATAATGAGATGAGAGCTAGTTTTTCACGTTTTTACAACACTGCATTCGGGTAGATTATAAAACTCAGTGGACGACAGATCTAAGATCCATGTGATTCACAGGATGAAACGGGACACTAAGATCACCGTTTATCGCATAACATCGGACGTACTTAATATTTTAGCTACGAATCTGTTCAGTCTCAGCATGTTTACCAAAGCATTTTAAGCTCACATACAGGCTTGAATCGATGCACATATGTGGGTGACCAAATAGTCCAAAATGATAGAGGCGATAACTAGGCTATTGAACAAAAAGTTATTCGAAGTAGTTTCTTTAATTAGTAGTTAGAACGGCTACACAAAACAGCATCAAAGACATAAAGGGAATACAAAAATATGGTTGGTATTCCATCCAAGGTGGTAAGTTCAGGGACTATTCGTGAGGCCTTGAACTAGATAGGCTTCAGGACGGGCTGTCGAAGAGGACGACGGTGAGCAAATTATGAATGAATCTTGAGGGCACTCTACCTGTTCAGATAATCAGCAATTGCGTTTACAAAGTAAAGTGTAACAACTCTCCGCAAGTTTGCATCAGGAGGACAACACAAAAGCTCAAATTTAGAGTAAATGAACACCGCAGTCTCATTAGCAAAGAACCATAATTAAACTGAAGTAACTGAAGACGAACAAGGATTCCGTAGTCGCTTGTCAGGTGCTAGATACAGGTGGTTGGATTAATCTCAGAAATGTTGATTCAGTTAAAAGAGGGTTCGGAACTATACTGGGGCGCTTGGTTGCAGTGACTGTCTAAATTACGATGGGTAGATGCACGGTACAGTTGACTGGCTGAAAATTCTGGCATAAGGCGGCCGGTTTGGGAACGATCAGACTAGCTCGCAATGACGGTTGGATGAAACGACTTTAGTTGCTAAGACGAATGAAGATAAAGCAACTAGTATCCGCCCCTATCAAAAGGCAAGTTAACAGAGAAAACGGTATAAAGTGTACCTGAAATCTGATCCGAGGAAGCCGCAGTGCCATAAGTTAAACGTTACCGACAAAACTCATTATCGGCTGGTCGTACGTTCTTCTAACATTACGAATAGTCACTCAATCAGAAACGTATCGAAACGGTATCGAAACGGTATCGAATTCTTACTGAATTTATGAACATCAGTTCTGCTAGCAGTTATGTTTTTTCTCTGCAGATGTACTTATCCATCCGTTATATTTGACTTCTTCTTATCTTGGACATACTAATTACTATCAAAGATTACCTCGTCAGCCCGTAACTGATTGCCATGACAACAAATACGTGGGTGTATATGCATGTGTAGACCCAGTTCTAAGTTTTCTGAACGTCTACTATCTCGTCCCTCCATTAAAAACTAGCATTGCTGAAGGACAGAGACGTACATTGCGACAAGAGCATTCAAAACATGTTATGGGCATGTCGGAGTGGTAGTTTTTTAATCCGCATAATGGACGTTCATTTGGGGACAATCCGGTGATTTTTTGTTTCTTCATGGTCTACTCAAAATATTTTCCGGTATGTTTATCGTTATCCGTAAACACAGTTTGCTTAATAACTAAACAGCATGATATTATGAATCCTTTTTTATACGTTCTTGGTTATCCTATCAGTTCTACTTCAGTTAAACAACCTTACAAGAGAAAATCCTGTTTAGCGAAATACACCTCTTCAATGCAATACCAGGAATAAACCATTAAAGCATTGTTAACAAACAGTCAAGCAGGGATTTAGCAAAAGATTAGGAAAGCATTATTTTGGTTTTTCATGTTGTTTCTCATTATAACTTACGTTACACAGAGTTAAACAGCAGAATGTGTTGAGTCCATATCACTTAAATTATTAATTCATGATTTGATGTGTTGGCGAAGTTTCAATAATTTTTTCACAGGACCGCAAATTACGACCGGGGTGCGTTTCTGCAGGACTGAAATGTACTGTATTGTTCACATGACGAAGTACAGAAATGACCTACTACATTTTGCAAATAACATCTGAGGTATTTTGAGCTGTTTATGCCCACACAGTAAATTGTTTCCTCCAGTCCATTATGTGATCAGATTTGAACACACTTCTGTTGTTTATAGATGAGACAATGGGCTGAATTTTCGTGATTATTCAAGAGAGACTATGCCACATCTCTCCAAGCTATACAACAGACGGTTTATAGACCAGCATGATGAATCATACGAGATGAGAGAGAAATCCGAAATCTCCGCTGTTTGTCTTCGTCAGTACCGTGGTAACAACGACTAGGAAAACAGTCGCGTTTGAACATACAAAAGTTTTTTCGGTTAGGAACATTCCCAGTGAAGCGCAATGTTTGACTGTGCAAAAGTGGTTCCAGAAACCAAGACGCTGTTTTTGGATAGAATAATTGTCGCGTCAATGGAAAGCTTTCTGCAGTGATCGTTGCAAGCTGTTCTTTTCTCTGCACATTTGTGAGCTACCGTGTTTGGTTGACCTGTTTATCTCACTTCAAAATAGGCTACACAAACTTGATTCGCAAATGGGGCTGATGTCAAACCACATAAGTCGGTTTGGTCCTCGTATAAAAGCGTAAGGTGGAGATATAATTGACAATAACACGATCCTATCGTTATCTGTCTGAGGGATAGCCGTTTTTTTGTTATGTTAGAGCATTAGTCGAACCACAACTGACCTGGGGATATTCGGGCACTAAACAGTGGCAGATCGATCAGTTCTGACCACATCTCGGCCCAACGGAAATTTAAACAAGCAAGTCAGTTGACATGACCAGAACAGAAGACGATACTGTTTGCACGTAACCATGGATATACAATGAGAATGAAATAAGCAAGCTTACCAAATCAGGCGTCTATTCCCACTTGTAACTTATGCTTTAACAAAAATAAGTAAGTTTGTTAATGTTAACGACCCAAGGTCATCGTGTACATTTTAGAACAGATCACATAGTACTCCCAAATAAAGTTCATCAGTCGGTGAATTTCGCTGTGCGTTGACGTCACGATGCACGATTACATAGTAGTGTTGTGTGGTTAATTTGATCAATCGATTTAGAAAGAAAAGGCCGAGCGAGTTTGGTCGTGATCTTTCAACTAGTCATCACTTGAGAAGAAAACTAGCCGTTATGTTCACTAATCAAGATTCTCAAACCAAACTCAGCGTATTATGTGATCACAGCGAAGCGTCAGCTGTGGGTTTTTGGGTAAGCCCATCGTACTCTCTGGCTAAATTGCGGTGCTACCCCGTTACACTCGTGAGAAGCACATCAGATTCCTTATCTTTTAGTCTACATACGTAATACGTTTGATCCGTGTTATTCTGCTTATTCAATGATCTTGTTAAATTGATGTATCACAAGCTGAAATTTCTCCATCGATCTGTGTGCGTAATATCGCGATGTCTTTCCAATATACTCCCTGGAATTACTCAGCAAGTCCCACCGGAAGCGTGGAGTTCCAGCAACACACTATCCGGTAGCGCATGGCCTGCAGCCAGCATTGTATAGAAAAATTACAGCTTTCAGTTAGGTCGTACAAGATTTCAGACATTTGAATTCATGATTCTCTTTGGACAGCATGAATAGGCTCGTTTCGTAAAAGCAACACGTTGTATTTTCTAGGCATTTCAAAATATGTGGTAAGGAGCGAACCGTAAAACCCTCAATACTGTGAACCAGCTGAACGGTTTACTCATGCTAAACAGAGAAACCAAGCGGAGTTAGAAACATCTTCCTGTCAGATACTTGTGTTGCAAAATTTTCCCCTGTGTTGTTTGAGGCCCCGTGGTTGGGGAATGCGTGCGAACCTAAATGTATGCAGGTTGGCTGCCTGTTTTAATTATTCAAGCACTGCATATTTCAGAACACTATTTATTCCAATTATCCCTCAGATGTCATCCTAATCCAACAGTCAGTGGTATAACTGCTCTGTCTCTGACCATGTCCTTAACCACAATAAGTGCGCCTTGACTACTGCGAATAACTTTGCTAATGGAATGGAATGGCAGGAGGCAATTGGAGCGTGTTTGACATTTCGCACCTTCAAGCTTATGGTTGAATTGTCAACACAGATGTAGATACAGCCAGAAGTAGTAAGCAGTACGTAAGTAACCACAACTGTACAATCAGAGCGAATTCTGAGAGCGTATAGATCAACCTAACTGAGATAACGAGAAATTATTTGTCACAAGTCACTTATTCCGGATTTGATATATCCACTTCGTTCCGGAAACTTGATACCGGTTCAACAGAACGATTAACCTCTCAGACGGTTTCCCACCAAATGCCTGGTAATAACTTAAAATCACACCTAGTTTCTCAAATGGGCAAAAAGAGGTCACATAGAATTATCAAGAAATACATCTCTGCTCTGTTTATTTCCCAAATTAGTGAAGGGCCTAGTGAATAGCTGCCCCCAGGAAAGGGTTGCAGAAATCAAAATCAATATCATGCATCATGAAGGTGCTGGTTGCTTGTGAATTTTGGATGAAGACCCTCGAGGTACAGTTGAAAAACTAGATAATCCATCTTGAAATTCCCAAAATTTCCGTCCTTTCACATCTGCCGTGTGATTCAAAAATTATCTAAACGAAAATGGACTCACGTTTCAAATAGACCAAGACAAATGTACAGCTGGTTCCGCATCCACAGCGAATTCCGTTAGGATCGATTTTAAGGTTCGTTTTGTTCACTTTTTTTGTTCTCTACCTACTTAGCATAGTCAAATCCCAGCTGCTTTCGTACGCTGATGACAGAAAACTGACGAATCTTATATTGCTCGAACAATGACTTAAATTTACGGGTGCTTTGAGTTGCCCAATCCAGTAGTTCAGAAGTGATAACTTGCCACGTAGTGTCAACAAAAGAAAGATAAGTTGTCATCAAAATTTTCTCGGATAGACACATGTACGCACGCCAATCCATATACGAATATGACATAAAGTCCATCTGATTTGTGATTTCAGTCTCACTGCAATTCGTGCATCCAAGGTACAACTCACTGCGGTTTTAGGGTGAAGCTACGGGAAGTTTCACTCCGAGTTCTTTCCCAACACGCTTGTTTTCACGGATCGGTCACATCTGGGGACGATTATGGATGGTTGTCCCCCTTATGCAAACACATGATTTGGCACTCACTAGAAGTGTTAGCGGATGAGCCACCGAAAGAGCTCTAAGGCTCAAGATAATTCCAAATCCAGAATGACTAGCGCAATTGAGTCAACTCTGTATGGATTTTGGAAGCCTCAGATGAGGATCAGGTCACACCTACAAAATACCCTATGAAGATGTCCTCCTGTGAATTACATTGAATACCCAAGTGATCATTAAAGGAAACTGGATTNTGATACCGGTTCAACAGAACGATTAACCTCTCAGACGGTTTCCCACCAAATGCCTGGTAATAACTTAAAATCACACCTAGTTTCTCAAGTGGGCAAAAAGAGGTCACATAGAATTATCAAGAAATACATCTCTGCTCTGTTTATTTCCCAAATTAGTGAAGGGCCTAATGAATAGCTGACACAAGGAAAGAGATGCAGAAATCAAAATCAATATCATGCATCATGAAGGTGCTGGTTGCTTGTGAATTTTGGATGAAGACCCTCGAGGTACAGTTGAAAAACTAGATAATCCATCTTGAAATTCCCAAAATTTCCGTCCTTTCACATCTGCCGTGTGATTCAAAAATTATCTAAACGAAAATGGACTCACGTTTCAAATAGACCAAGACAAATGTACAGCTGGTTCCGCATCCACAGCGAATTCCGTTAGGATCGATTTTAAGGTTCGTTTTGTTCACTTTTTTTGTTCTCTACCTACTTAGCATAGTCAAATCCCAGCTGCTTTCGTACGCTGATGACAGAAAACTGACGAATCTTATATTGCTCGAACAATGACTTAAATTTACGGGTGCTTTGAGTTGCCCAATCCAGTAGTTCAGAAGTGATAACTTGCCACGTAGTGTCAACAAAAGAAAGATAAGTTGTCATCAAAATTTTCTCGGATAGACACATGTACGCACGCCAATCCATATACGAATATGACATAAAGTCCATCTGATTTGTGATTTCAGTCTCACTGCAATTCGTGCATCCAAGGTACAACTCACTGCGGTTTTAGGGTGAAGCTACGGGAAGTTTCACTCCGAGTTCTTTCCCAACACGCTTGTTTTCACGGATCGGTCACATCTGGGGACGATTATGGATGGTTGTCCCCCTTATGCAAACACATGATTTGGCACTCACTAGAAGTGTTAGCGGATGAGCCACCGAAAGAGCTCTAAGGCTCAAGATAATTCCAAATCCAGAATGACTAGCGCAATTGAGTCAACTCTGTATGGATTTTGGAAGCCTCAGATGAGGATCAGGTCACACCTACAAAATACCCTATGAAGATGTCCTCCTGTGAATTACATTGAATACCCAAGTGATCATTAAAGGAAACTGGATTATGAAATCAACAAGGTGTTTTGTGATCCGCAATTGTTAGAAGTTGAATTACGCATGTACTAGGATGAACCTCTCAGTTCTGTGATGCTGGCCGAATCGCAGTTAGCGCACACTCAACAGACGACCTGCTCGACCTCGCCAGCCAATGTCTTATCTCAATCGCGCAAGTCGAGAAATGAGCACACTGCCTGAGTGTCTATTCTAAGTACTACTGCACGCCAGCCGTTTTAATAAAACCTATTATTCACACCCATTTCTTATTTATTCCCATCGATAGGCCACCTAACGCAATATTCTAGGATTAACACTGATACAAGAGAATACAATTAACAACCATTCTACCTATCCTGACAACATATTAACGTACAAAAACAGTCTGATAAACTGATGTTGTGAGCGCTAACTTTCGTCTTCTCTTTTGACTTAGGCTGCTTGCTTATATGTCAGCCACACGGTTGGCCATTATGGTTCTACATTAATTTGGTTGCTATTAATATGCTACCTTTCAATCAGAATGACCTCTATGTTATTGCTGTTCGCCTCATCATAGAATCGCTCAGTCCTTGTCTAAATATCACACAACTTTCAGACAAAGGCTCCGCGATCACAGCCTTCTTTCCAAGAAGTTTACAACACCTCCAGTTACACAGAACTTTCCGCATATGACTAGGTACTGGTCACGGGCGCACGTCTGTACACAGATTGGTATAACCTTAGTGTGTGACGTTCTGCCACCAGAACAAAGGCGTGGATGGGTAAGCCAAACTGTCGATCATTCGGACTTCACATCATGTGAACAGGTGAGACAGCACAAAGTACAGTATGACACACAGTGTGACCAACAGAGAGACACAAGTATGCTTCGTTTATTCCCGTCTGTCACACAAAATCATTGATTATATGTAGAAGGCACACGACAACAAGAATCTCTCGCAACATATGGTTTTTCGCCCAGTTAATGAAATGGAGCAAGGAAGCTTAAGGTTTTAAACACATGCGCGTGTGGCTAGATGAAGTGGTGACAGGTATATAGCAGCAAAGAACTACTCATCACCTTTCTGTTGCTCTGGGACACAAGTGAGTATAAGGTGAGGGACTTCTTTGAAGGTAATAAGAGAAGATTCATATTAATGATATTTTTGGAGTTTGGCTGGAGTAACTTGACTGTCGCTCTCAATTAATCGCAGCACTTCTCAGAAGGGAGCGTTGGACTCGAGTTTCGCTCTTCTCAGAGCTCAGGAGTAAAGCGTATCCTTGCTAGGGCATGGGGCTGAACGTTGGCCACAATTTCATCAAATAACCGTCTAGTCGGAAGAAATCTGGCCTTATTTAGTCCATGTGTGTGTGACATCCGAAAAGAGTTGTGAATAACCTATCAGACACAGTCGAGACTGCATATTTTAACAGCGTAGTACGCAAAACATGGAGTTAAACGCTTTCCTACAGTAGTTTTCCCATTTAAAACTTAGTTATGACAGTGATCTCCTGATTATTCGTAACCTTTGGACGAAGGAGCATTCTGAATGGAACGAAGAGGTATAAATCGATTGATGTTTTTAGAGTAGTTACCGATTTATTCTTGACAAAAAGACATTTCTAAATGTATCACGTTGGAGCGTGTTAATTTAACACTACTGTGTGAATGAGATTTGAGATTCAGTAGTGTGAGTCAAGCCTCATGAGGTGTTTGCTCAACTTAGTCTACTAGAGAAGAAAGCATCTTGCGACATGAAGGTGGTTGCGTCAAACGCACCCTATGTACACGTCATAGATAAATGGAATATTTCGAGAGAGTGTACAACAGATTGCATGCAAGTTCCTGAAACCTGATTTACATGTTCAAGTTGCATATAGATAAGCAACTACTTTGAAACATAAAATCTTATTTCCGCAGGAGTCACGGCGTGTCTTGAAAAAGTGGGCAGACGAACAACAAAGTGAAAAATGAGTGACTGCTGATTTGCGGGACAATTGATGTGAGTAGACCAGGTTTGTGGAGAACGTTGTGGGTTAGACCTATTCTCTCTTTCAGAAATCCGCAGTTTACTATTGAGTGATTCGACACAGACAGGCTGAGTAAGGGTTCATCCGAGCTCAGAGAGACTCAGTGGTCCGCCTGTAACCTTAAATTCATCCTCATACACTTCTCACAAAAAGTTATGCTGTTCGGGAACGTAACTGGAGTCGCTTTCATTCTGGGTGCAGTCATATAATAATCGAGTTTTATCTGTCATTCAGAACTGACAGCTAACCTGGACAGTGGTAAGCTACTGTCGTCCATGCAACCATAACAGGCTGCATAGTCAACAAAAACAGGGTTGATTGTCGCCAAACTAGATTGGTTTGTGGTAGTTTGTATCTTCATATCCTTCTTGGTTTCTAGAAAGAAAACTACATATGTTGGTATAGGCGTTCATGCTGGAAGCTATCCCTGCGTTTGTGACTATTCTATCTGACCCTCACCTATGCGAGAACGGCACTCTTCACAAACTGTCTGCCGTTACTTATTTGTAGCAGGCAGCTCGAACCACATCTGTTACTTGGGTGTAAAATTTTATATAGGAGGGTAATTTTGATTACGAAACAAGCTCTTATTTTGTGGTCTTCCTAATTTCTAATTTCATGAGTTTAGTAACTATTAAGTACTGCAGTGGACTAGTGCACAATTTGATTCCAGCTATTATCTGTTCAGTTGTCCATTTATAATGAACCACACACACTTTGCTTTCGAGTGTTGTACTACAAAAATGACCAAATACCTAAACAGTGAATGTTGAGTTACATATATCAATCGAGCAACGAAAATTCAATGAAACAGGTAAGTTGTTCAAGTTACTGCAAAGTAATATTTAAAACAACTGTTCTCTGGAATTTCCCACTGGCTATGATGGTGCTAAGAAAGTTGTATCGGTAAGTGTGGACGTCGGAGTAAAGTCCGTACTGTGGACTCCAATCTCATGACTTTACTTTGGTTCTTAGCCTTTTAGAGGATGTTTCAGAGCAATAAAATACGTGAGCTGCTAACATAAAATACAGTAAGTTATATGAAAAAGGGAGCTATATAGTCAGTCGAGTGATAATGTCAAAACGTGGATGAAGTTTGTGAATCGATGAACGCTGTTAGCACTGCTGCACCTAAATATTTCCTTTTTGAGCGTATTTGAGGAATCGTGATGCTTCTAATGAAAATATGTTCCAAATTCAAGTTTCGTAGATAGAAGTACAAGTATGCATCATGTGTAATCAGGTAGACTCAAGAGACGAAAAATGTGAAGAGAATACCAAGTACCGGGTAACATGGGCGATAAGATAGAAAGGCTCTGTAGATGAAAGCTCGCAACCGTCCGGCCCTAAGGATGAGTGATAGTGTCTAGACAAACAGCGTTCCGTGTGTATCATGGCAACTACTACAGCAACTGACATTTGGGGGTTGAGACTACCGCGAGTTAGAGATGAGAACCGAACTACCCTTAACAATGAGAAATGAATTGTAGTTGTTAGTGATGGTTACGGTCAGAAACGGAAAGCTATTCCCTATTTCCCGAAGTGGAATTTTGTAGTTTTTTATTCGTCAGCGATAACTTTTCAACAACGATGCCTCAGTATACCAACCATAACGGTTTATCATGCGTAGTTCACAAACAAACCAAACAGACAAGAACGTGTAAACAACCGATTTTTTCTACAGCTAGTGCAAATGTATTAGTTCAGCGACAGCGTGTTTCACAGAAACTGAATGGTATTGCTCAGATTAGCCGCACAGTTCCCATTTCAGAGAGGGGATTTGTCGTAGCTCATTGAAACAACGTAACTTAGCGGTTCACTCAAAGTGTAGCTGTTTTGAGAAGTCGAACTGATTGAACAATCATGTAGTGCAGTTCAGCAATAATTTCAGATCAATAATCACGAGCTACTTGGATTCGAATGCGACTGGTAGTTGCTCCCACTTAGGACAGTTTACGACAGTTGCTTCAGCAAATGCAAAATTGAATTAGCTAATACAGTAAAAACTTATTGATANAACTTCATTCGTACTACATTTGGTGCGGATATCTTACAATAAAAACTTACTGGCCGGTGTCTGAGAGGTTAAGCCTGATCAACATGATTACGATACTTCGGTCATAACAAGAAATGCCACCAAACGAGGGGTCAAGTACTTTTTCAACTGACGGAATGAGGCCGAATGAAGATGGAAGTAATGGTCAATTCCAGTCAGTTCTGTCTGCGGTAAATCAGCCTTTCTTTGTAGCTTTTGATATGCCATCATTGACCACCAACTGACGCATACAGAAAAATAGCAAATGTACTCTACTTCCGCTCCCCATCGTGGTATAGTCGACTGCAGTGAGCAATGTGTTAATCCATTTACATGAGGTGAGAATACGTAGGTGCAACTATGGTAGCAAGTGCTACAACGGTGATTGAACTTGTTAAACGGAAGTTAGAATGACTCAGACAGCTAGGTTTTGGGCACCAGCGAGAGTTAAATTCAAAGTCAGTAACAGAATTTAGGGCTACTTAGCACTCGCACGTTTGAGCGAATGATTACTGACTTATTTGCTGTTTACGGACCAAAAAACAACGGTTGCTTGCCCAAGGTCGTCTATGCACGAATCCAAGAATTGCCACATGAGCTAACACATATAGTCGACCAAGCATCTCACCTGGAAACCGACTTATCAGAGTGTTTGGAATCAGGAAGATCTCTAGACCACGCGAATATCGACCACGTAGACTGGTTACAATCGTTGTGTCATACTTATGTTATCAAGAATACGCTGCATCCGTTAGAAGCAGAACTTTATCTAAAGCAAGTTTTTGTTTTATTGAACGCGAATATATCAATGAGATGGAGTAATTATTGTGCTGCCAACATAAGTACTACTTCGTACACCCTGACATTGTGACTGCAATGAGGAAAGGTGTGACAAATATCATAGTGCAGGAGGTGTTTCATGGAGAATCCCTAAGTCTGAAACAGCAAGGTGTTAAGATGTACAATGGTAGTATCAACACCAGCACATTCTCTTTGAACACCTGGGGGGTTGTGAAATTTAATGTCGAGGGCCGTAGAAAAGTAGTGGGTGCGTTTCCTGTTGAGCTGAAAAAATTTCGAGAATAAGTGCTAATCTGTGACTTTTCTGCGGTTTCAGTTCAGTTGATCTAAGTGTCGTCTGAATACAGGTGTACGGTATTTCTATCTGTGTTTACCCCCTGGCAACATGCTTCCTGATACTAGCAGCCAGTTCATGGTTAGACCTTTCTAAGTAGCTCATACTGCACCTAAATAGAGAGCTGCATGGGACAGCCTGAAGCTTCCTCACGTAACTAAGGAGACTGGTAGTTTACTGGTCCGTTATATAATACACTAATTTTTGACATTCGGTGATGTGAATATAACGGCTGTCAGCCAGTTCCGTCTTATCCCTGACCAGTTGTCATCTAAACAGAGAAATTCCAAGTGTAACGTCTTCGAAACAGCTTTTTAATTCACCTTCCAGTGGTAGTAGCGCTGATGGTTAATAATATACAGCATATTACACCGTTTCTGGGTGAGTTTAGCCCTGTGCGTTCGTATGATTATTCTTTGTGTCACTACCTTCTAAAATACACTCCTCACATCGTGAGCAGCATTTCAACCGCACTGTATTACAGGAAGCAGAAGCTTTACAAATTTATGTACAATCTAACCCATACAGGTCTCCTATTCTTAGGCCATCCTTTTCACCCAGTGACTAGAACTCTCAGGATTCAAACAACTGTTCGATACATCCTCCTAAGTTACGCCTTATTTTTCAAGATGAGTTCGCTGTGCTCAGAGTAATAGCGGTTATGAACCACTTCGGTCTTTAAAAATAAACTTTTCCCCAATGGGACTGGAAATTCATGAAACATCTGGGGAAGACGATAGGATGACCGCCTTTTATGTTACCAGACCCTGATCACTGTGACTATCATCACCCCTATTCCACGACTGCACGTCATTTAAATCAATGTCAATAGTGCCAGTGGTTCGACGAACGAAATTTGTGGTGATCGACTGTGTGGTACGATTGCTAATCGAAAAGGACAACCAGAAGAGGTATTTATTTTCGAAATGTGTGTTGAAAAAACTATATTTTGATGTCAAGACGCAGTAACCAGTTTTCTCGTACAAACTGCAAAGTATCAATATAGAAAGCCATGGTACAAGGGATGCGCACGAATATGGGCTGATATATCCACGTACAATTTGACAACTTACACGAAAACACTTCTTGCGTGTAAGTAGCTGGAGGTTTTAGATTCAGCATCATATATCGTATTCCAACTGTTGCTATGTGAGTAGCGCTGACACTGGATGTAACTCAGTACACTCACGCCGAAGTGAAGGTTAACATCAGTGGTTGTTAAACTGTGCATTGAATAAAGCGAAATTATCGATCTGCATCCCCAAGTAACAATCCACAACTAGTTGAAAATGCCATTCAAATGACACAATGTTAACATAATCTTAACAGAAGTAGCATATCTGCTTACAAAACCATTTCTAATTGACTTACAGAAGTCTTAAGGAACACGAATGAACTTACTCGAAAGCGCATAGCAGCCAGTAGAACGGCAGACTGTGAAAACGCCCACCAAGCCACTCGGTTTATACGAAACAATGACCTGCAAGGTTGAAATCAGCAAACATTAAAGAACCAACGTAAAATGATCGTTCGAGAAGCATTATGAAAGCCTCTCTTGTGAGATTATTGACCCATATTAACAACAGACTTACTACGTTTGCTGTGGAAGTGATCGGATTATTTAGATAAGTCATCGTCGGACCAAGTAAATTATATTTTTATTGTTGTGTTACTAAAGGATCCATGAAAGGGTTAACTGAGAGTGGATGTTTAGTCTGGTCAGTCACAATCCTGTTATGTCGATATTTGGGACCACATTCAAACAAAGCTTCTTGCCGGGCGTACCAGGTGGGGGTTGGACGAGTTAGTCACAAAGTCCGTACTAAACATACCTCGACAAAAATGAGTAGGTAGTTTAAACGAATATCAGTTGCCTCAACTGTGGACAGAATACTACTTCTCGTTTCCCGTGATTGCATGACATTAACTTTGTAGAGTTAGCTACATGATTCCACCACCTTGAGCGTGTGATCCGGATCGGCAGGTCTGACAGGGAGGTGTTGGTGATTGACTTTGTTGTCCCACTACTGAACCAAGTCATGTTTTGTTAACGGATCCGTTCAGTTAATCGTCCGATCGTGCGACTGTAGCAAATGAACCCTGAACTAGGCTTCAGAATCAGGTGATTGAAGTCGCGAAGCGCAAAACTCAAGTGGTCAATCATCTGTCATGACTTGTTCGGATCGACTACTTCTGTGTGAATATTCGGGAATTCCACATTATCCAAAACATGATATTCAGAGTTAAGTAGTCTTTTAGTTTGCAAGTTATGTGTTTAGAGAAAATAGCATGAGCACTTTTGGAAGGCCTGATTGCAAATAAATAGCCTTGATTGCTGGATGCAATACTTCAGAGTCATTGTTGGATGACCTCCTTTTGGAAATGATTGAAAGACAATTCCCAGATGTTACTACAGAAAGCGCATTGCACAAATAGTATGTTGGTATTATTTTGACTTTTCTCACTGCTGGTCAGTTTGATTTGTTTTAAATCGGCTTTTACCTTTTAGACGCGCTCCTCATTACGAACTGGAATAGAGCGTTACAACGATTTACTCATCTCAGCTCTGTTTCATATAGCCAGGCTTCATTGGTGAGGTGCAGACAGAACAAGGATTGTTTAGAAAGACTTTACTGGTGAAAGCGTTCGTGAAAGCTAACGGCCAGGGGAAGAATTGCAGTGACCCAGTTCAGATGACTAAGACGAAGGGTACTCTTCTTTCTCCGTCGAATCAGTCAGTTGGGAAATGACATCCACACACCGAAATTTCCCCTATTTCATACGTATGCAGCTGTCTGATTGATCTGATTTTCATTCGTCTAAGAGCCAGTTTTACACTACCGCTTAGACAGATTTTCAAACCGTTCTGTCTTTCACGATGTCTGCCGGTTTAACTTCAGTTTTAGTGAAGTTTACATAGCCAGGTTAGTTCGATGACTTCATGACTGAGTTGTAGAACATGCCAAACATTTTTAACAACTGAAGACACAACACTTTCCGATCCGTTACTCCGCTGTTCCAAATCTCATATCACTGGCTACTAGACACCTTATGATTACAGGCGGCCAGGTTGACTGACTTGTATCCTTTTACATAAAATTACGTAATCGGAATCCAATGTTACTGACCTATAGAAAAACAGCATTGATCGGAAAACATATTTCTCAGATGTGTAAACAAAACCTGATTAAAGCAAACCATCTGGTGGTCGTAATGACCATGAAACAATACTTGTTTTGATAATATACATCTTTCTATCGCCTTTCTCTATATGCCCTTGTACACATTCTGCACATGCTAAGATTAAATGTCGCTAAAATATCGCCACACAAGGCATCTAATTTGATGAAACGGTTAACACTTATGTGATCAAACTTACACTTATTTCCGCCCACCGCGTTTGACACTTAGTCCTCCTTGCCTATGCGGAACTCTAAATATGCATCTGATGTCTCACGTTGTCTCAGCTTACAAACCACGGGTTTTCTGAGCATTTCAGAAAGCGACCGTATGTAAACCGAGTCAGTTTGCATGTGTACTTGTGATCTGATCGTGACACTGTGACTGTTAGTAGTCTTATGTATATTCAGTAGTGAACAAGAAATTTTATACAAGAGACTGGAATTCGTTGAATTGAACTAAGCTGTGCTTGAACGGAGTCAAAATGTGCAATAAAAGATCCATTGTAGATGAACTGTTCAAAAATGGATTCTGAGTGCTTTGCAACACTCCCTATACAGTAGAGGCGACCAAACTGCAATTCCTCCAACATATCACGCTTAATGTTCATTAAGTAAAACGAAATCCTTACCACATTTTTTACAAGTCACAACATCGTTTACAATGAGAAACTCGGATGAGCAGTGATAAATCCTCAACAAAAACTCGCTAAGAACCTTACACCGATATGCTATTTTGTGGGACTGAACATCGTGTCATGCTTTACTGGCAGAAGGCCTTTGTGGCTGATCGCCTCATAACGTTTATATTCAAATATCTATATCGCGCCCGACAGCCCCCAACGGTCTGCCCGATAGAACTCAAATTCCACAAAATACAATCAAGCATCACAGATGGAAACACTATTGAAAACGTTTTCTAACATTTAACGTACAGTATCACAGGTGAGTTAAAAAACACCGTAGCATTTTGTTTGGACAGTATTGCGTCATTATGATCAGCTCGATGATATCATTAAAAATGAAATAAGTCAATATATTGCACTAATATTAAACACTTTCTTCGGTTATAAACAACTTAATGGATTTTCAAAATGTGCAAAGATTCGTTGAAGTCATCTATTCAAATTAATTCAAAGTAACTACTTTTCGTGGCACTTTTAGTGAAAATGGACGTGTACCGTTTTCACAATCGACTCAGTAACTTTATTGCAAGCAAGTAAAACCGGAACAACCTCGGCGGCTTGGAATTACAAGTGAACGACTATGGAATTATGGCGGTTGATATATGTTGCAAACATCCAGCTAAGCGCTATAGTTTCCTCATTTGAGTGATAACTACAATATTATATGCATTCACCGCGCGGGTTGTAAACGAATTCCCAAGCTCACCATCTCGCACATTTCAGTTTTGCATTAATATAGTTTACTTATGAAACCCATTTAACTGACACTATCAGTTACTCAAGTTGGAATGTGTCTACCTCTCGGAACAAGTTGACGGTTGATAGAACACTGGAATAACTTGTCTGGTCCACTTATATTCTAAGTCGATCTTCACTGATTTAGTGAAATTTTTCAAATTTAACGCGGCTGGCTGATGAAATTAACCTGTCTTATCAGGATCTTCGAAATTCACCTCTTTGTCTTTGTGTAACTTACTAGAAAATTCGTATTCCGTCGACATCTACACTTCGCTCCCTGTCTGTGACCTTGTTTGAATAAGTCGTCTAATGTGAAAACTGTAAGAAATCGATGATCTCGCATGAGTATACCCCTTTCAGATAATTAGCGATAATTTGTGTCAACAATGTCGCTCGAAACGCGTGCAACCTTTTAAAATTGTGTTTCATTTGGCCGCGGGGTCTAAACACTGTCAGGGTGTACACAAAGGTCAGAAGTCTTTCATAAGGGAGGAAATAAAACTTCAGAATTCATGGAAGGGAATGAACTACTTGCAAGAGAGAACCCCGTAACCGACGAAAAGCAAGTAAGTCACTCGGCCACAGATCGGGTAATTTCTTACTCGAGATCCATACACATACGCTCCTAGTACCAGTCCCAAACGCAAGGCATCAGTCAGCGAAACAAATCTTGCCAAACTATAAATTTGGCGTTTTTACAAAGAATGGAAGTTTTTAAAAACATTAGGTGAAATCTTTTACCACAGTGGTCTTAGTTAATTTATGTGGGAGATATCCCCACTAATGTTTCTAATGAAGTAAGTAGGCTGTACTATAACTTGTTGGTGATGGGAGCAAACAATACCCTATTAAGGCCAACACTGGTCTTATTCAATGAAACCGATCACGGTTTGCGAATATTTGCAGGAATTATCTGAATCACATGCAATACGCGTGCAAGCACACGACACTAGGCAGATGCACTGCTCAATCTGTGGAAACTGAGAATTTCGGTTTCTGTTCTATGTTGTGTTGGTATCCATCCTGGGAATAATTCAAATACTTAGAATGGATGGTCAACCGTTCTAGTGAATGCACTACACAGTTTGCTAATGATGAAGTCTGCTGAGAACAGCAATCGAGCTTCAGTCGATCCCAAACTGTTGTCTCATACAAGTATGCACACGCTTTGGTTTACGAAGAGAAATATACGTGAACCATCATAAACTAGCAGCGGCCTGGTTTATTAAAGTATCCGTCCCGAAATTAAGGGTTGGAATCCATGTTATGTTTGTCTTGCTTGTTAATTTGTTTAAACTAGCAACAATCAAGTGAACGATTTCACGAAGTCTATCGGAACCGCCTGTTCATATGAGTGGCAGTTAACAAGACACTCCATGAAAATAATTAGTTATACCCTCAAATAACTAGCTGGCCGTTTTCAGGGTATGTTTGCGTGAGCCTCCAGCTTAGACCAATAGTACAAATTTTAGTTCTTGTGAATTAGAACAGCGTTGAATGCGTCGAGTTGAATCAGAGTAAGCAGGCTCCCTACCAACACTATGTGTTGACGTGCATGTGAAATAATGTCAAGCTAGTCGGACGTTTATACAATAGGTACTTAGATGCGTCCATAGACCGTAGCAGCCGTTACTTGGATTTGTAATCCTCTGCTAACCA
This sequence comes from Paragonimus westermani, assembly GCA_008508345.1. Taxonomy (NCBI): domain Eukaryota; kingdom Metazoa; phylum Platyhelminthes; class Trematoda; order Plagiorchiida; family Troglotrematidae; genus Paragonimus; species Paragonimus westermani. The sequence goes on from QNGE01001689.1 coordinate 104,184, forward strand.
TAGGTAATTTACAATTCTTGGCTGAGTAAGAAAAATTGTGACGTGGGAAAACGAAAAGGTTGGTCAAAACAAAAACACTAGAGTAGCGTCAAATATTGAGGAGTACTTGCAGCCCATTCACGATTTCGTCGACGTTAATGCAAAATACATCGTGTGCAGTTGAACTGCTTTTATGGTAAGCCGTGTGTTCTGGCTCTTTCGCGATGTAAGTTGCGTGTTGTGGAAATCCTTTAAACTAGTATGATAAACGGAACAATTTTAAGATTCCAAAGAACAATAAAACGATGGTGCAGCGAAACTCAATTTTTTACTCCACTGTGAAACGTGTATAAAGCCAAATCCGTTTCTATTCAAGCGCCAACCTACTGGATTCCAAATTCCAGTGGAAAAGTACAAGGCAATTCTGGGACATTTTAAAGTGCACAAAAGATGGCTGAAATGATCAGAGATGAAACCTACTTAATAACTGAATCGAAATGTCCGTAAGCCAATTTGGGACCATTCGGTTTGTAAAAGTTTCAAAAAGCCCTCAAACTATAGTTGCGGAAAAGATAAACTCCACACAGAGAGGTCAAGCTTCTTCAGTTAACCGGTGCAATGTGATTGCATTAATGTAAACACAAATGCATTCAGAAAAACGGAATTTGGCGTCGGCATGCAAACCTAACATTCATCAACAACTTGTTGACTTATTTACTATACAAACAGAAACAAACGTTCCCAAGAGGTTATCAACAGAAACGAAACTGCACTGTTTAAAAAAGAGGGTTTGTGATATTACTTAAGAATGACGTTTGGACAGTATGTTGCCCCTCACTTTTTTGTAGGAAATAAGCAGTATTGCTAAGGCTGTAGAAAAATTACAACCTTTAGCTATTTGACGAAACTCACTTTGTTTCTCACAGTGATATAAGTAAACAAAATGTTTTTCATAATAATCATTTCGTCTTCCGTTTACTATCAACCCTCTGTAGAGTACGGCTGAGATCATGCAATTCAAACGGGCTAGGTGAATTTCAGCACATCTGTGATATGTTACTTTGACAATAGTTCTATCACAACTTTGTGACCACTCGACACCGATGGTGTTAATTGTTCCGGCTGGAACCAACAATAAAGATTTTTCACCTAGTGAACTCATTTCGTCTGCTTTCTTCACGTAGAGCTTGAAAAGAAATGCAGTTAATGACTAGGAGTTTCGTTACAGAATGCTCACACCCTTTCTTGCTTAATGAGGTGCTCACCAAAATGTGCTTTCTGCTTACAAACTATTCACTATGAATGTGAGTTTATCACATAGAACGAAATCACATTTGGTTGGTACGCACACGTTGTTGCAGTCGTGTTCCATAATGCGGATCTGTAGCTGTTGGTAACCGACTGGAGCATTGACGCATCGACTCGCTTATTGAGTTTCTAATTGGAATTACACACTATCGTTGGTTTTAGCGTAGAGCTCACCGCAGGGGCTTTTTAGATGTCATGGAGTGTGCGCGGCCTCCAAAGATGTACTACGTCAGATGCCTTAGTTACGAGAAATGAGAGGATTAACTTGCCGAATTAAGTGTGGAGTCGTGGACGATGTAAACAATTAGATCTGATTCAATGACCTAGCTCTCCGAGCTCTCCGATGAGAATGAGAACAGCACAGTTGCCATTGGTGGACCCAACCATTTTGTTTACTTTAATGCCTGCTATTTTCTGTAGATCACAATGAACTGAGGCACACATTTCCCAAAACGGGATCAGTTGCCAGTGGGTTTCAATAATGTACAAGTTCATTTTAAAATGATGACTGCAATGCGAACTGTCTTGGAAGTGACTTGCATTCCGAAATATGGTGCCCTTTGTCAGCGACGTTTGGGCTCAGAGTAAAAATTTCATCGCTCCGTTTTGTACACTGTAATCCACAAATATGTGCGAGCCTACGACCTTTGATGAAAAGGGACGGATGAAACACGTTATATGCCATCAATTCTGCTTGTTCTTGTTAGAGCCACGGGTTCCGATTTTTTAAAGCAAACCATAGTTCGTCCGCCCAACGTAGTTACTTCTTCACAGCAATGCGTCATATGAAAAAACGTAAACCATCGGCTCCCAATGAGTTAAAACCGAAAGACCTATAGATCCCGCAAAATACTAACCTCATCGGAGATTCTTCATCCTACAAGCTAACCCAATAGATTTCTGGTGCGCAAGCTTCTTAGGGGAAAGTAAACGAAGGTCACGTATCAGCAAATGTCATGGGATATGAAAAATCGACAGAATTGACGTTCATGCGTTTGCTGGAGTATCAGTTGAAAACGAGACCAGAGATAAAACAGAACAGTCCATTGTGCATATGTATACACACAAAAACAGACGATGGTAACCTAACCAATAATTGCCGTCTGAGCACTCTAAACCACTTGCGTGTATTAAACATTCAGATACTAGTATTATCGAGTGACAGCGCGCTACTTGCGTATATTGAGGAAAAACTGTGCTAATTAGCGGCAGCTTTTGTTACTGTGATCACCTAGTCTCATTCGAGTATCGATATATATATGAAAATCACTTTTTCAGGATTCTCCGGGTGGAGGAACTATGCTTACATATGGGAGTATCCTCACTCTAGTGTCTTTGCGTAGTTATCTAGGCTTCCGCTTGTTGGGCAGCAATCTGTTGGCATATACGTCTAGAAACCTGGATCGACGAGCGCCGGTGGCCAAGGCCAGTGCTATTGTTAAGCGTTTTTAGAATCGTGTTTAGTAGGGTCCTGGCCTGAAGATGAAAACCAAGTTTTCCGTCTAACGCACTATGAAGTAATTAGCATTGTTCTACAGCGGTGAGGTGTGAATGGTGTAAAGATGTAACTTGCAGTATTTGCAATGCCTAGGGAATAACTTGGGATCCATACTGACATGCTTTAAACAAATTTAGTGAACCGGAATCTAGACAATTACACACAAAAAACATGCTTAAGATAATTTTATTCAGCTTCTCTTATCTCCTTATCCACCACACACCGGTTCGCTGACAATTAAGGAGTGGTCATACTGCTATTTATGATTTATACATTTACCCCAAGTGATGCGATAGCAAATGCGTAGATGAGATCTGTTCACTGCCAACCATTTAAACTCACCCATAGTGAGACCAGTACAACGATGATGAAACAGTTACTTTATGGTATCGGTGCGATGGAGCTCAGGATCACTGTTCATAAACTCATTTTCTTGCATCTGTCAACTCACATCCATAGATGTGGTGTTAGGTTACATGCGAACATTTCAATGGCTTGGCTGTGGCTGTTCTGTTACGTTTGTTGCAACAACAGTCGCTAAAATTACTCTTTTGGTTTTATCCCACTCATGCGAGTATTAGCACCGTGATATGTTCCCCATGAAGTGTATGTTCAAATAAGCTTTGAGCATACTGCGATATAGCGTGCCTGAATGTATCACCGTCAAACACAAGCTACACGTTGTTAAATCGTGAACCTATATCTCGTTCACCCTGCGAATAAGAATTAATGACCACGTTTCTGGTTACCTGGGTACGAAGTGGAACATGCCCACCAAATGAATCCAATGAATTCCAGAAATCAAGAGCCAGTGCAAATTACCTACAATGACTACAGTTTTAATTAACCTATGTTTTCAGAAGTTCACAGCCATGTGCAATTTGGAAATGTGACTACGCCGGTATAAGAATACACAATTTAATTTTGTAAAGCTAACCGGTCAAAACTGTTCACGTATTCTTCAAATGAAGCAGTCCCGGAGCTGAAGAGTACCTATTAATCAGACAATTCACCCATAATATGTTAACTGGAAATAAGCAGGGGATTTTGGTTCATTATTCAAATAGAACATTGTTCATAACTGATCGCATTTGCCGCATTCTCATGGATTTTTAGCCAACTCCTTTCAGAAGGGAGCGTTTCTCTTAAGTTTTGTTGTTGCTAACTATGAGCACATCATATACCCTTGAGAAGAATCCCACGCACCCAGAATGAGTGAGACTATCTGAATTTAAAGTACGGAACAGGCAGATAACTGTGCAACTGTGAACAGTTTGCACTTGAGGACTACGAGCGTTGGGATATTGTGCCAAAATTTGCGGTCACAGCTAAACACGCTAAAGGTTTAAAACTCTACTGAACCACGCAGACGTATAAACCGCTCCTTGTTACGTATGTTTCAAAAGTTACCCAGCTCCCGTTCTCACATATTTTACCCCCGGCGTCTACCTAGTCGTTCAGACTTTAGCTCAGTTTGTTTTAGGTTCTTATTACTGACGCAAGTAAACGCCGTGTGCTGTTTCCAAGTTTCATTTTACTTAATTCCACATGTCTCTTCAAGTGCACGTAAACTATCCGAAACAACATATATGCCCAGAATTATAGGGACACGACGTCATGGTTGATATCAGTCCCTCTCGTGTGAAAACCTGAGAGCGTGTGGGTCTATACTAATACTCTGCTGAGTTACACACAAAAACCAGGAAGTCGCTAGAAATTTCTGTACTTAACTATTCTGTCAGACGACTAATGTCAGACAGATCTCTGTATCGCAAGTTAAGCGAAAAGCAAATCAACTGAAAAATAATCAGTGACAGTGCATTTGATGAACTTTATATTGAACACCATTTATTTTACCAAAACGGAGGAAAGATATATCAAGGGAGTTCGATATTTTGAATTGCTGGCATAAGATGCTAAAGAAAAACGGGCAACTTTCATGTGAGTTAACTAGGAGGACGGTAATCGATAAGGTTCATGTAATAATTAGTCGGCCAACTGGGTAACACCACAGTTGATTGCGATAACATTTCCCGCCGCAGGTAAAAACAGTGGCAAAGTTTTCTGAGTGGCGTATTCTCATTATTGACCGGTTGTTTTGGATCGTGACCGAATAGCTCAAGCGAATGGTTCGGTGGTCGGGGAGATATGAGCTGTTCACATGTGCGACAATGAGCATGTGGTTCGTTGAATTTTACCTCACTATAATCCCTATAGACGGCAGCGAATCAGTGATTCTCACAGATGCTTGACTGTCATATAACTAGGGGGTGAATAACAAACCCGTTATAGACAAACAGAAGAAAGAAGCAAGGTTGAGGAAGGAACTTAACTCATAAAAATACTTAAGCCCCTACTCAGACATTCAGCATCAAGATGCCTACATCTTGGAAAACTATAACTGAGCTATAAGTAAAAAATGACGTTATCAGCAAGGCAGCTTCCGTTTGGCATTATATATGATTACTTCACAGACGACTCGGCCCTACAACAATAGCATTCACAACTGATTTCCATTACCAGCTACCTCACCTAACGTCTCCATCCAACAACCCCGTGAGTTGCAAGGTTCCCAGCCAGGGAGTGAACCAGACGTATTAACAAATTAGTCGACAACTTAATTAATCTGCGGTAGGTCACTTCTAACTCCCTGTCAGCCGGCTGTAGCTTCGGCAAATTTATCCGATACCGTAGGCTCTAAGGTGGAATCCTTAGGATGTACCCAAACCATCTATGGTTGTGAAACTTTGAGGAATGAACAAAAGAACTTGACTAACAGTAACTATCAACTACCTGCTCCCTAGCCTATTTGTTGTTGACTGGCTGGTGGTACTCGATGAATACAATCAGATATAGACATTGATATTCAGATATCTGAGGATGCCTTCCGGACTAGCAGCCACTTTTCGACGCCTTAGCTGTCGCCTTACATAAGAGGGAAGTTGGCATCTACGAGATGATTCTCCGTTGTCAGAGGTGTTCTAGAACGGTGAATACCAACCAGCCCTAGAGATGTGCCCTTATTTTATTCTGTACACATTTTTCGCAGCTGATTCATCTGTCTACTACAAAGACCATTCAGTAACTTCTATACACTCACTATTCAAGATTAAGTCTACGTGTTCACAGCAGTCTTGCAGAATGACTTTGTAGTTCTGGACAAAATGCGAAATAGCGTCTAGCATTGTTTGTGCTGTTGTAGGGTTGTTAAACATCTTGTCTTCGACATAGTCAAGATCAATCAATCTCCCTCCGAGCGGGTGATCTACACCGGCATTTTGTGAATGCAGGAGACAGTCCTTTAGTATTTCGTCTATTATAAAATTGAATAAAAATGTATGAAAGTGAACAGCCATGACAAGGTGCTGAAGCTCTCAGATAGCCAACCGTCAGCCCCAATCAAAAGTGAAGATTTGTAATAGACTGTCAACAGTGTATTCATCCGCTTGATCGGTACACATTTATACTTAGATACTCTAAAACTGTACATTGATCCAATGAATCCAGCGCACCATCAGAGTTAGGGACTACAGTGATTGTTGGCCGACGGCATACATGAAGGTGCTCCAGGGTTTAGGACAGAATAAACAGTTGATCTACAAATCCTCACTCAAAGAGAAACCATTCCTGTTCTTCTTCAGTGTTTGCCCCCAGAGCTGCGGTGAGTCGAACAAGTATAATGGACACCAAAACCCTAGTAATGACACTTGTCAAGACAGCTCTCCCATACGTCTTGCAAGAGCGCCAGACCCCTTATCGTGAGTAAGGGAAACATTGTCGGGTGACCATGGCTCAGGGGATTGTTCTCCGACCTCCACACAAGCCTAAGCAACTTAGTCATGTCCTTTACTGACACACTTCCATCTTCTCTGAGAATCGCTGGCAAGAAATCATCTGGAACTATCTACTCAAGGCATCTTATCTGCTGCCGTCGGCCTTTTTCGAATCAATGAGGGGAGTTTTGAAAGGTTTGCTTCTGGAACTGGCATTAGAAAAACCCACGGAGCGGAGAACATGAAATATACTGCCAACAGGAATTCAGCTTACTAGTGCGGCTGTAATTATCGTGCTGAGGACTATGTCTGCTGTAGCCTGACTGGTAGCGACGACCATGGAGTCAACAGAAGTGTATAGCCAGTATCCGGTAGACTGTATGGATGCGGTTGGTTCCATGCGCTGACTAATCTTTTGTCTCCGAACTACGGTAGACACTGACATTCAGCGAGTCTGACATTCTCGTGAATGCAGTTTGTTAACCCATCTGTTTCAGAGTACGAAACTTGAACCCACTTATATATACTCACAATCTACACCTAAGTAAAGACCGAGAGAGGAGTGAAGCTGGATGTTGAGAGATAGGGATTGTCGGTACTGATTTAATGTACTACGAGTACAGCAAACTAGATGGCGTCCAGTGGTTATTATTCTTGAGGCTGTTATCACAGTTTTAGTAAATTACAAATGCAATTAAAATTGTATTAAGCGGAAACAGGTCCCGCAGTGGTTGTGATAGGGCTGTTGAAGAAAGATACGGGATAGAGCTAAAGTGTATCCGAAATTTCGTTGAAAATCAGAACATGGCCAAGTTAAGAGAATCTGTTTGAGCATGACAGAACAAATTGTCCGTTGAGGCAGAATACGAACATACGGGCAAGTTTCAATGTTCAACGCTGCAACCACCTCGGAGCTGTCCTCAGTAATTTGTTACCAAGATTTTGTAGTGGCCGGAAGTTAGAGCATCAAAAACTGCTCGTAAGGTTGCGTTCTAAAATCGCTTAATAAAACAAACGTTAAACATGGTGCTCAAATTATTTGGTTTACCTAGAAATAAAGTTGATGCGGCTGCTTGACTCTTCTTTTTAGTGGATCCGTTTGAAAAAGACAGCAGTGTGCCTTACCTGGTGTGCCCGACCAGCATAAACTTTCAGACCAGGCATAGGACAAACAAGAAGTTCGAACACCAAAACCTTTCAAGTGAACACCTGTAAAACCTGTTCAAGAACCTAAGATTTCATTTCAGGTTCCATGATGTTTGAAGTCTTATTAAGAACGGGTTTAAACTCATCTGAATGATCTGTGGTTAAAGCAATGTTAGCTAGTTAATTTCTATGCCGAGCTGCTGATTGGTTTAACTACACCAACTGGTCAAACAAAACAATCGCTTAAAATTTTAAGGGGAGAAAATGGAGTGCTTGCCGTGGTGTGGTGATGCTTGGCGAAAAATGGAGCAACAGTCAATCGTTAATCAAAATAACGCATGCAAAGTTATCAAGATAGGTTGATTTCTACTAAGCGGTCTTAATTGTTCTAAACAACAGCTTGTGGTATTGAGTGAACAGTTGAGTCTTACAAATTTTGCAGTGAAGTTTTGAAGCCTGCTGCCTTGGTGACAATAAAATGACCGTACCTTGAGCAAACGGAAACGAAGCACCTTGATGTTCCATCAAGTAAGCTTATTGTCGAAACGTGCAACAGTGATTGAAAGCGCCAGAACATCATCAAACATCTTAGGGTGAATATATAGAACCCTCCAATGTGGAACCATTTCAACAATCTTCACGGTGATAATCCGTTTGCATTCAGCATTTAACCTGCAGCCTGCCGGCTGCTACCTTAATAAAATGCCTAGCACATGGTGAAATTATTTGTAGATAAGTCACCGGGAGCTTTGCAGTATCTGGGAAAATATCTCTGTCCAGAAAAGCTACCACTAATGGATCGCTCGTAGAAGTATTGTAAACAGCTTTGAGAAGACCACCATCCCACCTGTATATTTGTTCACTTCCCGTTAAGTTACTTGCAAATCTTCTCTCATTAAACAATAAAATGCACCTAAGTGAAAATAACCTCAAAGAGAAGTACGAAATGCCCAAACTACTGTCCAAACAATCTCATGGAGTTCGGAATATTGCAAGAGCAACATCTGCGGTCATGTGCGATTTAAATCTTACTGTTGAATTCATAATTGATGATAATCGATTGATTAAAGATCGTCCATAATGAAAATGTGTTGGTTGTCCACTTAACTTACCAGTACACACCACCAGGTTTTCGTGTATACTGGTACTTAAGTGTTCCCCAATGTTTGATGCTGAAGTGCGTATAACTCTTTCGAATTTACTCAAGTTTATTCACATCTGTTCACCTTTACACGTATAACCGTCCGTATGCGTTTACTTTCTCACAAAATAAGAAGAAAATCGGATACATGTACAACAACATGTAAACCAATGAACGTTTGGTTGATTAGTAATATTCTGAGTGAGTAGTGCACACTAGTAAGGACACGTCGTATTTTCCGGTGGGTACCGCATCTTGGTAGTCTAATTTACCCGAACATTTCAAGTGCTCGTTGTTCACAAATACAAAACACCTGAACGTTTTGAAGACGGTTAATGAGTTACTATTTTGAGATTCTGAGGATTCGGATAGGAATCTCAATAATAACTAAAGCGCCCCGCGAAACTATACAACTTAAAAGCATTTATGGTGTAACCTTACAAAGCAACAGACTTTTTGGTCGGCTTCAGTTTGATTGCGGTGTCTGGTACTTAAATTTGAAAAAAATAGCATGCTTTAGCAAAGACAGCAAACGAATAGAAGGGAGAATATAACAAACATTAACAACCTTGTCTGATCTAACCTTTCAATATGAAAGCGTCTGTACCTTGAAAACAGAAACCAGTTGCACATGTAAGATGCCACCGACTCTATAAGCACTTTCACTCTCCTACCTCACTGGTAACATCCTTCTCAGAGACAACTGGGTCATCGGAGAACATTCCCGTTACTGAACTTGATGAGCAATCACCTCACCTAGTCACCTACTGCTCTTGTGAATTGCAATGGCCAATGCTCGGAAAACAAGCCTCACCTACAGCGAAAAGCATTGTGCGGATTTAATTCACTTTTTGGTGTTAACTCACTATTAACTCAAATCGTGAGGCGTCTTCAGAATTTGCTGTTTCTGAAGACGATTGGCTTGCAACTTAAGTGCATGGTCCAACTACCCTAATACTAGAGTACTGATAATGGTAATTCGTTCGAGACTCACGAATATCACTGTCACATATTCGTCGATGTGAACGATCCAACTCTTGTAATAAACAATGTTGTGTACGACGTCTCCTCAAATATTCACCTCACCGGACTGAGATAAAGTATCCAGGGCACGTCGTCCAGAGCAACTAGAACAAAACTGATAAGTCAGTGGTACGAAAATACCCAACCAAACAGCTACGAATTCATCATACAACGTTAGATGTAAGGGTGTGTAAAACTTTTAGAGCATGCACAACTGCACCACTGGGGGGCAATTTCACGCTTGTGTGTCATGGCACTTTGAGGCAAGACAAGATAGTTTCCTGGTCGAATAGGTATTATGAATCAAACCGCTAACCGTGTTGTCTGCGATAACAGCTGATAATAGTGAACCCATTTGAAAATTTCAAGGTGATAATTCATTACTCCACCGTTCAAGCAGTCAATTTTATACAATTCACAAGGAAAGCCACCGACTTAAAAGTAATATCACCCGCGTTACTCATCTACATGTTCATCCATGTATGGTGCGTCAGATAACGTGGGAAGTTGGACGGGACGGTACCAGATATAAACAGTTCGTGGATGGTGTTTCACATCGACGGTCATGACGATCAGCAGCACAAGCTGAGGGCATATACATAATAGGAAATCGAATAACGAACAGCAGTCCTACTCATTAGCTAAGGCCCGTTTTTCCACGGTTGTATGGTTGTGTCATCAGCACGAACCACTTCTGTCTTCGGTGATGGTGAACAAGTGACGACCTGTGAATGAGTGTCGGGATTTTTACATCCCCGATTCGATGCTGTTAACCCATGCGTATTATGTCCTTCCAAATTTTGTCTGGCAGTTTGATCAATGCAATTTGTAAGCATAGGTGTTTTGTTGCTATGTCACTCTTCCTTGTCTCATATTTTCGAGTATGATGACATTATCTGGTCCGTTGATCTTATTGATGCACGTAAACGCACTTCGTGACAAACAGTTGGCTACGTCGATCTCGAACAAACAGCACTTTGTGTCAGGCACAGCCTTCGTAGAACAGCAATCGAAGGACGTATGCATATATCTCTTTGTATTCCGGCAGTCAACTGCTTACTTCTTAATGTTTATTTCTCCCTGGATTTTAGGGATTTACCTGTTCACTTGACGATTGGTCCCGGTTGGGTGGGTGGTAAAGGAAAATATGTTTCGCGTTTGTCTTCAGTCCTTCATTTAAGGCTTGCTCCTCCACCTCACGTTCTGTCTAAGCTTTTTCAATGGGCATCGTAGGAAGAATAGTTTGGAGACAAATAAGAGCACCAACCACTAGTTAACGAGCAAGGTAATTAATTTAGTGGAATAATCGTGGTCAGTTAATTTTTTGAAAGCGACGGTTGCAGAACCGTTCCGAAATGTAAAAGCCAGGAAGAAGTTGGAAAGTTCCGCAAAATCTCTACTCTCATAAGTAATTATATGCTGCGTGCCACATGTCCTCGGGTTACGAGTTTCAGTGATTTTTTGTAATCCTATGTTTTGAACACACACATTTTGAAACGATTAACAACAGTCGCTTTCCGATAACCAAGTTGTCACACATAAGACGTCTAAACCAGAAACATGTCACATTGAAGATTTTTATAGAGTAAATTGTATCACTAGTATACTTTTTTCACTGAGGTCAACCGAAAACATACGCTTCATCCAGATATTGATCGGACTTGGAGGAGTTGTGTTATAAGGTGACAGACGTTGATCGCAAGAAAGGTTTATGACACACGATGTTGCAATTTAAGCCATCCAGTCATAAAAACCAAGAGAACCACGGATCTTTGTCAACTCGGCATATATACAGTAAGGTTTTGTGAAAATTACAAGCGCTCGCTATACCTAAGATATTCATACATGATAACTTTTAAAAGCACACTTACCGGAGGCGGTATTTAAAAAATACGATGCATACAATGAAAGTAACTGAACTGCCTGAATATCACGTAATCAAATTCATGAATATTACTACAGACCGCTCACAGTAACAATTCATGTGTTATTCATCGGGTTCACCGACTGAGTCCCCCTTGTAAATTGATTTAGTTATAATGAAGTAGGCTGGTACCCAATGCTGACATAATTTTGCAGAACTCAAGGAGTTTTTCCCACCAGTCAAACGTTCTCGTCCGTGTTGGCTGAGTTTTCAACGTAAGTGAAAAAATAATCATCCACTGAATCGATAATAATCAATAATGTGATATGCCAGGCTTGCTGTATTGCATTACACACACAGTTATAACATATTCAGCGACCGAAATGAAACTGCATGTTCCAAAAAGTCTACAGTAGGATATTCTCAAATCCAAAAGTCTAGTCTCGCTAATGAGGTTGCAATGTTCCTTTAAAAAAATCAGGTTCTATCTCACTTGAATATAGAAAGCAGTGATGTTTGGTCATATTTTACAATAGTTGTTTCATATCCGTGCACAGAGTCCTCATTGAAACTGAAGCCTGTAAATCCACCTAGTGAATTTTTCCGAATTTGTTTTCAACGACTGTACAATTGTAATTTTAAGTAGTAGTCAGTAATAGAAAATTTCTGTTAATTGTATCCAGTGAAGTCTATTCACAACTGATCACAGCTGTCGACTTCCCACGCACTTCCAACGACTTTAGTCAGTAAGCATCTCTCATGAACGAACGTGGCTGAGCGTTTAAATGTAAGAATTTATTCGCAACTAATGTGTGGCCATTGATACAACCGGCCTTACGGTCAGAGATGTAGTCCCGGTTTTGGCAAATATATTCACGGTCGACCAGCTTTAACACAGATGAACTCCAAATATATTACTTCTTTCGAAAGTCTATGAGAGTGTGGCAATTGCGACTGGGCAAGAGTAACATTCGAGTTACGTAACATGCCTAGAAAGTTCCTCAGTATCTTAACAGAAAAACACGGGGTTGGTACCATGGCTCCAACCCACATTGTCCACCAATTATTTTTACGCCTCAGTTTGAATAGGTATATAAAGACATAGTTCTGAATCAGAATATGGTCCCTCCATTGTGGTGTTTTGAACTTAACTGACTTTTCTTGACCGTTACGTCGTTTTACCATAAGTCAATTAACGTATGACCACTGACCACTTACTGGACCCAGGTGAATCTGAATTTCCGTTGTCTCAGGTCGCACTGTGAAAAGCGCTACAGGAACACAGCTTACGGATTTTAATGGTCGCAACACTTTTACTCACTCATGCATTTGAACTGATATGACGTCAAATAAAGCGTGAGCCGGTGCATCCATTTCTCATTGCTCCTGTTGCATACGGTGCTGATAATCCCAGGTTGTTACGTCAAGTTTAATCAGCTTAAGCCGCAAGTAGGGTAATTATAAAGCACTTACTACGCCTAAGTAATTCCAGTATACATATGAAATGCTAGTTCGGAAATGACCGTTTAAAAACTGTTGAAAACGGTTGTTCGGGTCTCCCGAGTATCGTAAAAGTTAGACGGCTGTCCGCTTCTTTCAGAACCAAGAAGCTATTACAATCAACGGCGCTTTTAGTAGAGGTGCAGGCTATTGGTAGCAACAACCAGTGTTCACCACGGCCCTTTCTGACGGACCTGACTGACCGATCCATTACCAGCACGAAAATCTGACACTGTAAGCAACATTTGTTTGGAGCAGTTGGCTGATCACTCAGACTGTTTTAATTTAAACGGTAAAATGGGCCGTCTATTCATGCAATTAGTGCAATATCCTGGGTGCACAGTTTTACAAACCATTTGTATTAACTTTGTAGGTTATACCTAGAAGACATTAGATTTGTTGGAAGAACAGTTTATCAGTACACATGCTAGAAGGGGGAATGTGTATGCTGTACCGTAGAACCTTACTACAAGGCTTCGGCTTGTGCACATACTTTGAACTATGGGAAGTACCGTATAAAAAGGCGAACATTCACGGATGCAGTTATGTATACAAAATGAGACTGGTGAATGTTGCTAGAAAACATCAAAATTTTGTTTTGATCTCTCGTCTGCACAACTCGGTAGTCACGAAAAACGCAATCCACTGAACTAATTAAGATAAATGTAAGTCACACTCCGATTTTTATCCCTCTGTTTGTCATCCTCGAACAATCGTCCACATGCAGTCACTGTTTCAGACACCTGAAGTTATGGCACATTTATTGATTACACTTTACACTAATAACACAGTTCATATGAATTAAGTTCTGTTTGAATTATGAAATATTGATCACCTTCAGCTTTGCTTAAAATGTGAAACAATTGCTTGCGAAAGTCGATAGCGACCGATTTGATAGTGAGGCAACACAAATAAATATTGAGCTTTTATCGTTTTTTTGAAACATTCTTACTGGGAACCTTTTCTGAAAAGTATAGAATGTTAACATATAAACCCCAGATTTATTGATAATTCGTGGATACTACCAACTAAACGATGGTGGAGAGCAAGTTCAGTCGAAGAAAAAAATTGTGGCAGCATATAGCGGTAGTTATTGATGAAGCATCTTATAAAATGTGACTACCAACAGATGACAACATTTTAATTAGGTTCTAAGAAGCAATCACATCTTATCAACTGTTTTCATCTTCCTGTCAAAATGGTTAATCGAACGCAACTAAGAGCCGGTTTCAGTTGTGAATGACTCACAGCACTTATATAGCAAGTGCATATGAACGAATTATAGTATGCTCAATTGCGTTTCAATTCAGGTGGTAATTGCTGAGTTACATTTCTCAATCAAGTGTATAGTGAACACATTAAATGATTGCCCACCAATAAGCGTATCTGAGCAACCTATCTCAACTACATTTAGTCACGGTGAATAATACGTTAACTCTAGATTTTCTGGACTGCTGTACTTTTCATATCGGTTACCAATGAATTCCTTGATGGTCTGCGGAAACCGCCTAACTGGCCTGAATGGAATGTGCAAACAGTTTTTTTAATTGTCAGATACGTATAGATAAATAATTACCCCCCTAGATGGTCTTTAACCTGCTTGGGTTTATCAGATGAGAATGAATGAAAGACTACTGAAAGGTAAAATTTGCTGCACATCGCAGTGAAGATAGTACATTAAGAAGTACTTACTCATTTTGGGTTGGATACCAATATTTAGTATAGACGTTTAACATCTCGTCTGTTGGATACAAGAACGATAGTGATGAGTTTCAAAAAGTGCTTGTTTGTTTCCTCAGTATACGATGAAATATGTAGGTCGCATAAAGTTGTGCCTGTCCCGCCCGTGTTTAAGATATTAATTATCACGCATCGGGAAAAGTTTCACTAAATCTATTAAACTCTCCACTGCTGCCAATGTGGCTGATGTTGACCATGAGGCTAGTCACAACTAAGGTTTTGTACAATATACAGCGTTTTGACCGATTACTACCACACGGAACTATTTTGATCAGTGTTAAACAAACTGCTGTCAGATTAAACAGTCCCCAAATAAACGACAAATCTGCATGAGAATCCAAACCAATCATATAATGTCGTTGCCTGGCAAGTTACACAATCCGACCAGTTCTGACAGCGAATCATGGTACTTAACAACAAAATGCGCCTCAGTTTTGAATGCTGCTTTCCTCTTGTCGGAAACTATTGGTAGTCACAGTTTCTTTTACAGTTCGTGTTGGAAATGTTTTGTGCCTTTCCAGAACTCATGTTTTGAAAGGCAAGTCAACATACAAACTCTAGCGACCAACAAGCACAAATGCTGCATGAAAAGCCATCAATTTGCTGGAATTTACCACATTTTATCATGTATACTCTAACCTCGATTTTTTTAGATATATCCGTAATTTGTGCGTGTTTTTCAAGGAAAATAACTATCACCTAGCCTTTTTCTTGCAGTGTGATGTGAAAACTTGTGCCTGAATAAAAAACGTACGTTTGAAAACATTTTTACCTAAATTCATGTCTTCTTCTTCAGTGAAATTCAACAGAACATGTAGCTTTCAACTTTCGCAACATATTCTTACACGTCACCACAAAATCTATTGAAAGAACGGTTTCTTTAAGAACACAGCAATACATTTCAGGAGTTAAGTGAGCAGCCTTTGACTTTTGTGTTTGGTTAACACCTTGTCAACCTCATACAATAACCCAGGGTACAATGTTTTGGCTGAAAGGGAACACGCTGAAATAAACTACTAATGTTGTAATATAAACATCAAATGGTACGCGAGTTATTGATCTAAGTAACAAATGAGGCGAGTAGGTCACGTCCATTTTACAGCTGGAAAACTATAAAATCACCTCATGTTGATTAGTGAAAACGGATGAGACGTTTTGATGAAATATGACACATCAGTTAACGTTCCTGTGCCACACAGCCATAACCTGAGGCAATTTACTCATTTTTTACTATAAAAGCCTTTGAAAGCTGTGTTTTGTGCTTCTGGTTTAGCTGGAATTACCCGGCGACTTGAGCAGAAGCTAGTGCTATGCGAAATCAATGAAAGTCATTTCAATTCAAAAACGAGAAACATTTTGTGTTCCACGCTCGCCTCAATCATGAATACATACCGCGATCATTTAACGGATGCCTATCAGTCTGTGGCACATCTAAGCAAATCTGAGTAGCGGTAAGCAAACGGAACTGTTCGCCTTAATATCAGATGTGTTTTTAATCTGGCGTAGATAGTTGGAAAACGTTCCATACTGAAAATATCCTGACAAGTTCATCTGACAACCACACTTACCACAAAATAAAGAGAATGAGAAACAAAGCGTCGAACCCTGTGAGTTACGACTACAAATTCAGCGTGGACTCATCCGAATCACATGTTGTACGCAATTGAAAACGTGGTTGTCTAACAAGAAACGACAACTGCGCATGGTCCGCATGCTGAAAATAAATGACATTGAATATTAGTTAGAATAAGTCACTAATACTAATCAATCAGTTGTTAGTGGCATAGTTCACTGGGGCAGAGGACTGATTCCAGTTCATATGTACCGAACAGATCAGATCAGCTGAATTGCGTTTATGACAGTCAGTTTGCTTTGAGTAAAAAATTGTTATATCCTTCTCGCATTTAATTGCATGTTACAAACACTTTGCGCGTCACCTCTGCTCTGAATCACATCAATTTGGTACCAACACGTTTCGTTTCGGTTTTTGAGATTCTCATCGTTCGACTGTTTTTCTATTTATCCACACCTTCTACCCGAGCTTACTTGTCCGTTTTATTTTATCACAAATTAACTTAATCTCTACCCAATGTTCCTTGAAAATCGGATGACTATTGAAATATCTACCGGGTTTATTAGATTCTGTGATGGGGCTGAACGCGCAATTATTCTTGTTAACCAACACAATGCTTTCTTAGCAAACAGTAGAAGGGAGGATTCAACAGGGTAGGACGGTTGTTAGCCACTAGCCTGACATGTGGATAATCAAGGATATTACTGCCTACATTGACTGAAGTGTTCACGGCTGCCGTCCATTCTGCAACGTGCAATTACGTCTGCTGATCAAAGCGATTCCTATTATAAAAAGCTTAGATGAACCACCCTATATTCGTGCCACAAAAAGCAGTACAAGTGAGCAGTAACATAATGATTCGATGAAAGTTTCAGCAGATAGGGAATCTTGGTTGCATGCAGAGATGTCTAATAAAATTTGAATGAAGAAGACAGCAAGCAGCAACTACCTCTAGCCCCTCTTTCGGTGAATGGATTTCGCGTGTGGGTTTAAAGAAGAACTTCACGCTTGATTGTTCTGACTAAACGTTGACATGCAAAGGTAAGATTCGAAGGGAGCTATTTTTCTACCTGTCATCAATTGCTTAGCTTGGCACCTGGCTGTCTAGCCGCCTGTCACAGTTAAGATTAGAGTATTTTATTATCATTCATAACATGCCAGCTCCTTTACGCCTCACCCTCGGTTTTTCCAAAACAATGATAACACATTCCAGATTCCACTGCGCTCTCCACCTCAGACTCAGTAGAGTTCAGAGGTTGAAGCGGGCATCAGGGGTATTGGGTGGAAGGTAAAACTCACGAGTTCGTTAACGCACACATGTTACAACATCCATTTTCCTACAGCATGTATACGTCCAAAGTCTATCTAAGTTTAACTGGTGAGTAGCTACATTCACGAGGTCGGTCGCGTGTTTTCGCCGAAGTCTAGTCACTACACTTGTCGTCATATTCATTGTACTTGTCCCTGGTTTTCTCCTCGTTGCTTCAAACAATGAATCGTATTGTTTTGAATTGCAAAGTTTTGCTTGCGCAGTTCTACTGGAAACTTTCGGTAGAGATTCCGATAACGTTGATCACACCTGTTATCGCAAGGTTTCACGAGATTCATCTCACCGTCACCAACAATAGTCGAGGTCCTCAATGCGATATATTTGCTGGTTACCTGATCAATATGTTAGGCATACAAAGACACGCTACGTTTGATAAACAGCCTGCCCACTCGATAAAGTAATATTCCTCTCAACCTGCTTCTTAAAAGCACTGAGTTTCGGACTGATCTCATTTTCACTTAAAATTAAACCAAATGTTAACACAACCGGGCATTCTTTAGTTACCCCATCAGTTATATATATATATAATTTATCAAGGTTCACTACTATAATGCAGGTTTGTATTTTCCACGTGTGTATACGCGTTTGTTTGTTTGTATGTAACAACCTGTACAGACAACTAATTAATTGTCAGCCGAGGTTTCGAGTGTTCAAGACAACTCAGACGAATAAAACCTAATCATCAGAGACAGAAACAGGTTGATGGTTGATTAAAAGGTTCCACTCAATCAGATACATTGACCGCGAATGCAAATCAACAACCATTCACTTGATTGGTTGTTGACATAAAGAACGGCTGTCAGCTTTCTGAGTGGATCCTCATCAAAGTTAGCAAACATACTGGTGTACTTGAAAGTTAACTAATGACCTGTTCGCACCTTGACGCTGAATACAAACTATCCCTGAGTGTCATGTCGAAAAAGATATGAACAAGCCAGTTAACGTGGTTTGTATTTTCATTAAGTGAAGATCAGGAAAGTGAGTTTTTAAACTACAAGCGATTGCGAAGCAACTCGAACGACTACATTTACATGTGATGGTTGTGTTAGTTAACCTTGTTTTGTTCAATCTACACCACAAGCCGTTAACTACTTTTTCGGATGATTTCATTTCATTTATGGGTGCACAGAAGTGCAGTTATATAAATACTAATGAACATAGAAGGATGTCCTGAAATTAGGAAATGGTAGTCTAATCCTTCTTAAGTACCGTTGACCAAATAAATCATTAGGTGGTTAATACTGGTAATGTTAACCCAAATCGCATACGTTCGAATCATGTTGACTGGCTCTACAATTTGCCAAACCGACTACACAAAACATATAACATGAGGGTAACAGCACAGTTAAGCAGTGTGGCAACTGAGAGTTCTATTTTGCAGGAGAATGTTTTGTCAGTTACAAGAAAGACAAACTGTTTGTGAATGATAAATGGAGTTCGAATGGCACAACGTTACGCGTTAGTTGTAATATTCTAGGTTTCAACCACCTCGGGTGGCCTTCCTCAGAAAGGTTGTCATCGAGACCGTACACGAAGTAGATCATACGGTTGTTGTTCATCAGAGTAATTGATGAGAAGGCTATCAACCACTTTGATTAATCAAACCATCTCGAACAATCTAACTGATTCATTTCTATTAGGTTTGCTTGTGACTGCAGTTCTTTTGAAATGTGTACATGACAGTTGTAATTTTCTGTCTGACGTTGCAACTGTTGAGAACATTTTCGACACACTGGGTTTGGCAGCAAAACTGTTTGTATCATTTTTCCCTCTGTCATAAGTGCGAACCATTCAAGTCCCATAAAAGTGTTTGCATTGATTGTCATTTATATACACTCAGCGTATGAGGCGGAGCTGGTAAATACTTGTAGTCCCATATGAATCTTGAATGGGTATTTTAGACCAACGTTGTCCTGTGAGTAACCTACCTTGACAGTTACCTTAATTGATGACACGTCTTCTTCGGAAGCAGAAATAACATGACGACAGCAAAGCAAAAGTTCACAAGCTTGAGAGTATAAAGTTCACTAGTCAAAATCATGTATGCCAGTTGTGGTGGTTTGCCTGCTGACGTAATGCATAACAATAGACGTCCTCTCCGGGCAATTTTCAAGTAACTTCTACATGTTGTCAGTATCATTCAGAATACATTTAGTTATCTTTTCTGTCATCTTAAATTTTGAATTCTAGTGAGGCTGCTCAGAGTGGTGAGCAACCAAATAGCCTTTGCTTACAATAACAAATGCTATCACTATGACAGTTATTTTTGTAACGAATTTGAAGAGTTACCAAACATACACGCAAACACCTGGTATTTATTTTGTGACAGCTGATACAGAAAACAGAACAAGAGCATCAAGAAGTCAATTTATTTGGTGCCAAGTAGATCGCTGAACATTTTACGTTAATTGGCTCGATGAATCCCTTCAACTTATTGTAGCCCGATCAAAATCGCGGAAATATTTGTGTTCTCCAAAACAAGAGTAATTGCTGCTCGCCATTGGGCCCTGTGTGTATGCATCTTATTGCATCAGACAGTCTAACCATCCTGAAACGGAGAGTGACCCTTCTTATTTTGTGTGGCTAATGGTGGCCACTTGAAGGTGAAGAGGAGTAAGGAATCAGGACAGTATGATAGATCCTGGTGCGGTGTTGGAAAACAGTTTGTGTTTCTTGACGGATTTTTACCACGTCTATTCAGAGTGGTTCAATAACCAATCAATCCCACTGGTGCTATCTGAAGTCATTTTCTAACCACTAAAACCCACCTGAGAAAAATACTTCAAGATATGTTGGTTATCACGCATTTCTTCCCGCACCGCGTCATGCGCGCCTTATAAAGGCTTTTCCCTGCTGAATAGGCTAGCATCAGTCATTGTCTGTCATCTCGCTGTTCCGGAACCAGCAGTTGTCAAAAGAATGAAAGATGTCGATGCACTGAAAGAACATTAAAGGTGGTAAATTCCGGAGGTGTGTGAATTCAGAAATGTTAAATTTCAACGATAACCAGACAGAATGAAATTGGACGATACTATGTAAATTAAACTTGAGCCACTGAGGACTTCCTTGAGGGATTCATGGAGCACAAAATATGCATCTTAAAGTTGAATGTACGCGATGTTGGTTTTTATTGTGGGTAAATATAAACAAAAATAATAGATGTCAACCTGCCAGCCAAAAACATCGTAGTCGCCTATTGCATTTGATCGTCAACTAATCGGAAGACGTGCACTCTGTCAGCGCTCTGAGTTATGGTCATCATACGATTACTCTGTTTTTATTCTGAGAGAATACACTCCCTGTGACCACTCTTCACCATTGGTCCTTTGCAAGCAGGTCAGCATATGTTCATTCTGCACAGAGAACAGTACGCCAGAGTTTTCAACTCCTATTTCTTACTATGCATTAAAACATGTGATGCATGAGGCCAAAAACCGAAAAAAGGTCATTGAGTCGAGCGAAAAATAGCCACGCTAGATCTAAGCTTTGTCGATTGCTGAATCTTATCAGATAAGTTGCAGACATCACTAAACTAATTACGATGCTTAACGTTGCTGGACTGTTGAAATTCTCTGAGATTTTGTTCATCACCTCTCTCAAACCTCCGATGTGTGCTTAAACAGTTTAAACAGTTAGGCTTTGTCGTGAATTGATTTACCTATCCAGGGTAAAACAAATTTCAAGAACTCGAAGTTACCTAATATTCTTCTCGTGAGTTCATCGTTTGTTTTCTCTGTCATCACGTAATACATATTTGAAACTGGAAAGGGCGTAACAGTTGAAATCAACCTCGAGAGGTGAGACACAACGTCACATTTTATCTACCCCAAACCAGTTCCATCGAGTCTTCCTATGGTTCTGTTGTAAGAACTCGGGTGTGATTGAGGTCGTACTGATACACGGAATAGAGCAAATGCATTCAGTTCAGTCTGTTGTTGTGGACGATGTGATGCATACCGAAAACACTTAGTTCACCTGAAAATTTGGGGCATCAACAACAATGAATGGGGAGGTAAAGTTTGTGTTCTGAAGTTTGGCAATCGAAACAATTACAAAGTCGTTGGGATGGACACAGTTCTTACAGAAACTTTGGAAAAAGCGATTATCAAGCGAGCAGTCAACCGCATCTTTGAAAACCCCTAGGTGATCATTGTGCCAAGTAATGCATAAGAAAGACAGTTGGGCTGGAGATGCTCGCAGAGTGGTTTTGTGTAAGAGTGGGCAGCAAAATGCTATAAATGTTCTATAGTTCCGAAGGTTAAATGAGACAGGTCCATTTTGCCACCAACGCGATTTACATTGCAATCAAATATTAGATGATCCCGAAACATATCTTTTCTTAGTTCAGCTGAATTATGAAAGGCGTTTCTTTTCACTAAGGTTAGGGATGCACTCAGACCAATGCAGTGCCCATAGAACAAACTCGTAAATAGCTTTGGTCATTCAGTCAATAACAGTCAGTCGTCCCACATGAAATTCTGTACACGAAAACAAATGTTCTTGAGTTGACACCTGGCTTAATGTTTAGAGCTGTAGTTCGGCACTCCGGTATTAGGCAGAAAACCTGGTTGCTTAAAACACGTACGATGCCTCAACACTACGATAAGGACAGGTTGGGTGAGTCGTTGCTCCAGTATTTGACTTCAGGTATACTCATTGTACAATTCAGGCAAGCAGCAGTGAGACCAGGTTATGTGCATTTCCTAAGTTTCATAAGGAAGCATTTTTTTACTACCGCAGACGTGAGAGACCAAAAAAGATTGGGACACAGAGAAATCACGATGCGAAATTTACAATCTTCTTTTGCGGCGGATAGTTTGAGCAAAGTTCATTGTACAGACAACTGATGAACTCTCCTTCAACTGAGCATCGACCTACAGTCACGGCAATATGCCACCAAACAAGAGTACATGAATTGTCAAAGAACTGGTTTCGACAGATCACTCGGACACCGGTTGTAAACTACCGCCAGAAAACACGGTCACACTTGTTTTCATAGAGGGCAGCAAAAGCTTTCTATTAGTAAACCGAATGCGATAGACGCAAAAACAATTATTCCAGTCAGAAAATCAGTGGAAAAAGGTGGACCAAAAGAGACGAGTAGCGGTGAATGTGAGCAATGAAAAAGTAGCGTCAAACTTTATGGGTTATCAGTAAGCACTTAAAATTAAAGAAATTGTCATTGCGAATGATGAAACTGTGAATAAACACAGGTGCAAGTGATTGGCATTAACGCAAGAAACACGAGTAAGCATGAAAAAATCCGATCTTTACACGAGGTTCAGTTAGTGAATGCCACAGACGTAACTACCACAGATGAATATTACTAGCAAATGCGACAACGTTTCAGAAAACAATCATCTACCAAATGGTTCTCGGGGTAACTGATCTTCTGTCTTTGTCCTCGTGGACTTAATTTCGAAACAAAACGCGTCGGTCAGTTACAAGTGTGAAATAAGTATTAACCTATCTTTGCGCGCTAGTTCCGCGACACTATTTGAAATATTTCATGAAAACAAAACAAAGACAAACTAGCGAAAGTTTTCTGCCCCTTTTTACATTCTGTGGCGTCACCAATGAATTGTTTTTGTTTTTCGACTTAGATTCAAATGTGCGTTTGTCTAACTGTCATTATAGGTGAGTCTATTCATATAACACACTTGTCCCAAATGTTCGTAAGTTTCACCGCGTGCTATGCAGTACTTTTACATGTTCCAGTTGCCGAGCGTATGACAGACCGGAATGTATTATAATGCGATTACCTTCAGTCAATCTAAATCTGTGCCGATGATTTCAAACAGCGACGTTTCACTTGAACTGTATGCCTTCACGATGACCAAAGCAGAAGTACAGTAGAAATTAAAACAAGACCTTCAGGTCTGCATTTTTACCAGCAGTCAGAAAAATTCATTCAACAATTCATCGTATGTGCTGAAGAACTCTGAGCTTTTCGGTTTTCATCATTAACCAGGATCATGACCGCATATGCGTATGCCCTATGCTCTTCGGTGACTCACAGGATCCACTGTGAATGCACTGTTGTGTACACCCCCTATTTTGTGCACTTCGGAACGGCAATCACACCGGTGGAATTCATCGATCGTTTGATTCACCAGTGTATGAAAATGGTCGACTCACGATTGGTAAAACTGAACAGACCGGCTTGTCTAACGTGGTTGCAACAAAAGACTTCAATGGCAACAGCAACAACAACGGAATACATATGCCCCTGAATGCCACTAAAAATATTGCATGCATCCAACTAGTAACCAAAAACGAGTTTCTAGTGCTTAGTTCGCTTATTACGTGAAGGGGAGGCAGTAGAATTCCTTGGTACCTCACTGTCAAAGAATTTCACAGCCTTGGCCAACGTAATTGGTTATTATACGCGTCAAAATTTGCGCTGCAATGCAAATATCTTCCCAGTTATGCAGAGGGTGTATCGGTGATGCGTACCGCATGCTTATAGTGCACCATATAAAGTCACGCAAAACCATCGGATCCATGCGTCTTGTCAAGTCCAATCAAGATAACTTGATTCGGTCCGCCTCAGATTGCCTACTGCATTCCGAATGATTTTAACTTTTGTTCACGTAGTAGAACAACTATGCTCAGTACAACCAGTCACGTGGGTGAGCTAGTAAAACGGACTGGTAAAATCAAAACGATACGTGAATATTTTGCAGTTCATCTTAAGTCGTGCATTGTGGTTGTAAAAAATCAGTCGCCCTAAATTGCTGAAATCGTGTAACATTATATTTTGTAACAAAAGTCTACGCGCGATATGTTGATATTTGTTTTCGGATTGCTTCGCAAAGTTACGTTATGAAAGCAAGCAATGATGCTTGGCCAAGTGCAGGACGTATTATATATGCCATCGGCAATCATTCGTATACTCAGTAGTAAAACACTTGTGTTCGCGTGCCTTTGCAATAACTTATTCGGATTTGAATTACATGAACACGGAATATGTTGGACTTATGAAGCGCCCACCACCTGTCTCAACTCGCCTACGCCACCTCCTAAACGCGATTGATTCCTCAACGTCGAAATGAGAAAGTATTTCGTTACTTTTGTTGATTGAAAGATTTCAAAAACACGTATTTTTAAGAACAGATGGTTAAGCTTGTGGCTATGCTCAAGTCCCCCATTTCGCAACCAGTTAATTCGGTTGCAAATCATTATCAACTGTCCTAATTGAACATATTCGATACGGTCGACAGTGAGTAATCACGGTAGTTTGGGTAGGAGTGTTTCGCTGTCAACTGTGGTTAATGTAGTGAACTGGCTAAAGGTAACTTACACGTGATCAATATTGATGGACCAGATGGTAAGTATGAGGATTTTGTTTGAATGAATAGTATTTAAATGGCTTGTTATTTTGTAAACGTTTGAGCCCCCACTATGTACGTGGATTAAAATTGTGCAACCAAGATTTATGGGGGGGAAATCGTTCGTAACAAGTGAAAAAGGAAACATGGGTCAAGGAAATGCACTGACACATCGTTACCGTAATTCAGAGCAGCGTCAAACACACAGCGATATGCTAAACATATTTACTAAACTCGTTGATTTAGTACTATTGAAACACACACGCAAGTCAACAGCGTTCTGTTATTCGTCATGGTTACTATCACTGGCTGAGTTATATTGCTTCAGAGGGACAAAGATGATCCATCCATATGAAGACTTTAGGTGACTCACGGTGACTGAATATTTTATTGTATATCATCAGAATAAGGCATAACGTTTGTGCCAACAATCTGTGAACTACTTGCAGTCTACTGCAAAAATCCGTTCCGAGGGGAAGTACAGTTAGCCGATGTTGCGAACTAAGGATGAACTGTGATTGAAACAATGATTTAGGATCGAACTATTCCCGGTGTACAAGGCAAGGTTTGGCTCAACTATAATTGCTGTCTTCACCATATTTGTAGTTTGTTGACTTCAATAACCGGCTAGACACAAGGAATTTGTCAACGTACAAGACAATTTACAATTTTCACACTGATCTCAAACTGTTCATTCATACTGAAGCATGCAAAATAAGCGCATTGGATCCCCCTAAACTGTGAGTTTCGGCAAGGAAACGTCTGCAGTATAAATCCAAATCCATAGACAAACTATAAAATCAATTGAATGAACGTTATGAAAAATTTGACACTTCACTAGTCATGTACGGGAATATGGTGAATAACTTTCGGGTTTATTCATCAAAACGCACTATGTGTATTAGGTTTAATCTAGTATTCAGTTGTTTGTTGATCCTGACACTCATTCTGCAAATGTTTTGTGGGCAGGCTGTTTAATGTCTAAAGCTTCTGATGTTGTGCGAACCTTGAAATTTGTTTGTCTTTTGTTGATTTACTCTGGCAGTGGGTTTGTGACCTGCGATCCAACCGAAGGAGAACAGACACTCCTAAAACTCGTGCACCTTATTTTTGTGGGTAAACGTTTGAATGTCAAGTTTGGTAAGCAGATGAATATCGGCCAGGCCAGTAATTTGAAAAGCTTTGACCTATTTAAGTTTCGGTTACACACAACAAATAAAACGATATTTCCACGTCCAGTGATCTGAAGATAACTATAACTAATTGTCTTAGAAATATTCAAGAATAATAATAATAATTTAAGAATAATAAAATGAAACGATTTTTCTATGTTTACGGAGCTCAACGACAGCGCTGAAAGATATGTACTGCGTGGTGGCAGTAACGTATCATGTCCTCATGAAATGTGTTATGTGATAACGGTGGGGTGCAAAATTTGTCAAATCGTTGATGCTAATATCTGAAGGCTAGCCAAAAAATAACTTCATTTGTCAAAAACATTTTCGACTGACGCTCAAGGTTTTACACATTTAGAACCGGCATAAAACACCAAGCAGTCAGCGCCTGGAATGGCGTTCGGACCGCTAGGTTGTCATAAAAAGAGAGTTGCAGTTTTTTCTACATGACCGGTCCCCGTTATTGACTTGGTGATGGAGGAAGCGTTCATGCTCTATCTGGCTGCGGCAGATACGGTGCTATTTAGCGCGAAGGAATAGGTACAACGCAGAATCAAAAGCTAGACCTGTGTGATCAGTCGCAGCGTTGGAAATAACATGATATTGCTTGATTTTTGTAGCGAACATTTTGTACATATAGCACGTTTACTGCAACAACTATTAAAGTGCATTTTTGCTGTGTTACTGATTTTGACAAATATGAAGGATTAACTGCGGGATACACGATGAACTAGGTTTATATGATTATGCTCGCCTCAAAAGATTTCTTCGAAAATCAACGCGTAGGGAATGGTTTTTGTGCGTTTCTGGGGAAGACGGCACTGAACTGTGACGTACTCTTCACAAGTAACTCCGTCCATTTTAGCTTGGAATGCGCCACCCATCCTTGAATGACGTGCAAATCAAATGTAGGTTCACACTTCCGAAGGCTTATGTGTATTTGCAATATGAGTATAATTCATTTCTGAACTGTAAGGTGGTCACTCTTACACGGGTAATTCCCGAAGCAAAAGAAGTCGGACACGTTCACAGATGTGTTGTGCTATTGAAACATCACCTCTTTAAGGATACAGACTACTATTAGTTCTTTGGACCGCCAATGTGATTTGGAATCCTGATGTCTATCTACTTTTGCGCTTGGTTTCCGTCGATTCTGTGAATGCAGTTCAACAGTCGGTGGTAGATCACTATTTGGGTTTCTTGTCGAAATCATCTTCATGAATTGTTGAAGCGTTTCCCTCTACACACCGTAAACTCTCGTGGAGGTGTTCACGTAACTCAAGCATCCACCGCTTGCAACTAACGTTGATTTTGCCCCCCTGAATAGGATAGAACAGATTTATTCACAAATATGTCTAGTTGAAAGTCCTTTATTAAAACGCTCAGTGGCGGCGAAGTTTGTGCGGCCAAATAACTCGCCACTATGCTAGACGTCAGTCCGCAGTCCTTGCACTTGTCTTATCTGTATCAAGGCATCTTGGGCTGTTACTTGCTTGGGGGCATAGGCCTCTTGGGAAAATACCGACATCATTTTTCTCCCCAAGGAACAAACTTTGTCAGAGTGGCGCGATACTTTAGCCATTTGCCTTCGTGGAATTAACTACAACCTCGCTTGACTGCACGCATCTACCCCAAAACGCATCAACCCCCCCCCATCAGCTTTGAATTTTCGGTCTAGCGCGACGGACAAAGAGAGACGAAACTGTCTAAGTATACGCTGCCCGCTTCGCTAGTTGATTCTTGTACTCTGGCAGTGCCTGAGATTTATTTACCAAGGATGGTATGTTTACTTTAAGAAGTGATGTAACTCAGCAAACCGGCGGTCGGTTGTTTCAAACCGCTTGAGTATCACCAACACCAAGTACACTAGGTAACCAACTCATAACGTGCGTAAAAATGACCGGATAGGGTTCCAGTTACAGTTCTAAGGATGCCACCACCATTGTCGTGGGTAGGGTAAGCACCGCTTAGTTTAGCTCTCATACTTGGGTTTTCACATAAGCCCTACTATATTTAGTGTGAAAATGTTAACTAAATGTAATTCTCTCGAGGCAGTCATTCAAACCCCTGCTAAGGTAATGGGAGATATGTGTTTACTTACGTAATTGAACACAATTTGTTAATGAATTTCGCCTAGGAGAAATAAAAGTTCTACAATCAACTGAGGTAATTTACATTCTTCTTGCAACACCTGCAGTAAGCTTCGCACAATTTAGTGAGAACGTGTCCGGAATATAAACCTGACATTCACTCACAGATAATTGATTCAATGCTTCACTTCACAGGCTGCTGATTCATCCCAAGTAGGTCAGGGATGTTTATTTGATTAGTAGAAGGCGGGATTATGGCATAGTTTTGTGTGGCATATTTATCTACAAAATTTTACGTGCCATATAACAATTGATCTTGGGTTTGCTCCTCCTTGTTAACGTAAACCTCCGGAAAAGCTTCTCAGCAAATGAAGCCGTCTAAGTTACGCGTAGTTGACTGTTCACTGACAAAATGTATTGAGTGTGGATGCATTAGTGGCCTACCCCCAGTTAAGCTAATTCTCAACTCAAAACCCTTTCTTCTTCTCAAAGGCTGCACTGATGTCTACAGATTCTTTTAGTTGAAATCCAGCTGAGCAAACATATTTTGGTTCAACTTGATGGTATCCCTACTTCGCATTCGATTTAAGTCCGGAATTCTGAGCTTTTCAATTTGTCAAATGCACGCAGCTCTTGCTTGCCTGGTCATCCATGCACCTGTCACGTTCTTGCTATTCCGTAAATCTGCGAAGATGAACCATTGTCTTACTTACTTGGAGATATTCCCCCGACCTACATGGGCCTTGTTCATCCACATTTAAAAAACGTATTGACCATTCCATCTCAAGTAGTGTTAAGAAAACAATCCGATCATAAATACGCATTTTGGAGATAATGTATCTGCATACTTGTAAAGTGGAAATGGTGGGTACCACCTTTTGTCCTCTTCATCTATCAAGGGGGCTTATATAGAATAAGGAAGCTTTTGTCATGTATCCGCGTCGTAATGTGAGCTGACGGGCCCACATGCCCAGTAAAACCTCTTGAGGTCCAGTGACTTAGATGCATGCTCACAAACCAGTGAGAAACCTCTGTTGGCAAGCTCGTCTTCGTTTGGCACATTGGTGTCGCCAGTTGATCAGATGTATTGGTAACCAAACGGACAGATTTGTATTGCGGACTGAGGCCCAGACTCCGATTTTGTGGATAAACCATCCCATTTGAGATAAACGTTTGATAATAAAGACGAGAAACAGCCTAAAAGAAAATGCGTTTTGTAAAGTGTTGGCCTCAGCTCATAAAAAGTGACGTGGATTAGGTGCATTCATCAAATTGTCAAACACGATATTCAGATGTTACGTGGACAGAGGGGTTTCCCGCGGAAAAAATTTCACTGATTGTGATCTCGTGTTAAGAGATATTTGAATAACCAATACGTGTATCGCGTCGGATTTCCATTAGTCATTTTCCATACTACTAGCAAAGTCCACCGTATGCAATGTGAACGCGCTTTTTGAGACGGACAGATTTAGTGAAGTAAAACACTTTCCGGACTTTTGTTGAAAAAGTCGTCAACATTACAGGTAGTTTGGCTTCGAATAAGCCACACTCTGGAGACACTTCAACATGGCCCACAGCTGAGCAGCTACTAACTGTTCAGAGAGTAGCCGTGTGACATGAAAAATTGTACATTATTGATTCATAGCCAGAAACGGTGGTGTAGCCTGAACGGTATACAGGGATTGCCACTAACAAAAACAAGCTGGAACGGAACCACATTCTCCCACCTCGTATTTGGGGTTGATCGCTTGAAGAATGTTTATATTTAGATTCCGTGAATAAGTGTATTTCCAAGTGTGAGCCTGTTCAAATTTCAAACTATATTCCTATTTCATGCTGTACACTTGGAGGATACCGGTGGTCAAAACAAGCATCCCTTAAACCTAACCACTGGGCCACAAACAAACGGGTTTAATTTTTATTACAACCGAGTCTAATTTGTTTAAATGAATTCAGTCGTTTTGATTGATTAGTACCGGTTACTTAGAAAGTCTTTTCCATGTTTGGCTTAATCTACATTTTAATTAGATGATTCCATGCAAAGTAATATTGCTGGTGTCCATGTTACCCATGTGTAGACACCGTGAGTTATTTCTCCAAAATTGTCGCTTCTACCTTGATGAGGGCATAAGCGTTGTTAGGAATATGAAACAAGCTGCTGAACATCTCGTCAGAAAATTTCGTTATTCGTTTTATTCACATAATTTGCGTGAATTGGAACGGATCAAATGAACTAATGGCATATTGGGGAAGCCAAACTTGACATGCGCTGCGCGCTTTGGTGTCACCGTTGCTACAAAGCCGGATTGGGAGTAAATTACTAACGCTATGTTTAAGTTAAGTCGATTAACTGGCTTAGAAGTCTCGTCTGTGGCTGGGGTTTGAGAGCGCCTTAACGGAATAACGGAGTTTAGGCTGACAAAACCAATAAATGAACTCAAGCGTAGACTTAAATTGCACATTCAGTAGATTGAGACGTCTTCTGACAGACTGGCCATCAGGAAAATTGAGAGAATAGAGAAATTCTGTATTTCTTGCCATTGTTGTTGGCCCTTTTGTTTGTTCGCAACAAGCTGAAGTGCGCCTACAGCGTGGTTGGTACGATAAAACAGCATTTTCCACTGGCTCAGTTTAGTGTAACATTGTGTGGTAGTACTGTTGAACACATTAAAATGAAAATTTCCGCTTCAATTTTTCTTCTTTCTGAACCGTCCAAGGCGAATGAAGATGTGCATAAGCACACAGCGCCTCCTGTGATATCCTAGAAATACCTGCACTAAAATGGGAAACCTTTGAACCAAACGATTAAGTATGACATTGAATGTAGGGACAGAGCAATACGTGTGATTGCTTTTGGATGAAGAAATTGCTGTGCACATTTTGTAGAGGATCACAGCGTTCAAAGAGTTTCGTCACTCATGATAGTGGCTCCATAAGAATGTAAAACAATTCATTCTTTTGATGAACCTGAATAAGGCAATTCGAAGAGGTAAGCCATGCGATGTTCTCCAGTGTAGCATTTTCGTGAATCATGATCACAGCGCACATGTAACTAAGTGTAAACGTTAAGACAAGATTCCATAGGGTGGAAGTTACGGCTGATGGAAATGAACAGACAGACATGAAGATAAATATTAAAAATATGGGAATGCTGACTATCAGCGCAGCAGCAACGTCAGCGTAAATTGTTCTTGAACACTCGAAGGGATTTTGAAGCCTGATGGTCAATGACTGGACAAATTGGAGGATGCGTTTCCGATGGTTTTAAAATATCACACAGAATGTGTCACAAGGATCAACTGTGTCCTGTTTAGACTAAACGTTTTGATATTGGTGACACTGGGTGTTGTCCGTCGACCTATGTGCACATGCCGGGCGTTTTTAGTTGTTTCCAGCCACTTGGGAAAATACTCCCTGTTACGAGAGGCTAGCTGTCTGTTTGTTCTCCTTATGCAGCTCACACTGCAACTACTGGAATATTCGTACAAATAACGGGATGTAGCAGATACGGGCTGTTCGTTCGCAGCCCAGGAGACTGTTAATTCCCTGGTTTGCTGTGTTATACGTAGCTACACAGCGTTTTGGTATTTGTATACAGTAGTTGTTGGACATCTTTCTGCCAATGTTGACCGGTCGTCACCTAGAAACAGGAGTTCTGAGTGCAACCTTTTACTTGGCACCGTTTTTTTCCTTACCTCATAAGTAGTCACACTGGTATATTTCTTGATGAGTTGCAAAGAAGTACCCAATCGTCTCCCGACCTATACTGCTACCTTGACGTGGTGGTCGGGCTTGTGTACTGTTTTGATCCGGTGGGCTATGCTGACTAGGACTCCGGTCCTTCCAGGTGCAACCTTGTCAGACAGGCCAAAGGGGAGCAGTCAGACGAAAAGCAGTTACACTC